>MU273750.1:0-36775 GCA_022160365.1 Vararia minispora EC-137
TTCAATGTAACCTTCTATATTCACCTGAACCATGGATGGCAGTTCCAAGGGGCAATCTGGACAATCCTTGACAAGGGCGGAGCCATCGGTGGCAGCGTAGATGGTATTGGGGCGTCCGCGCAGGTCGTCGATGAGGCGGACCAGGTCCACACGCCACCGGTCGTACTCCGGGGTGCCACATCTAGGGTGGGAGGTGTGAGTGTGAATGCGCACCGAGTAGGTGTCGAGAACACGGGTCCCAGGGCAGAGCTCCGCGTGGGAATGGGCAGTCGGCTCAAGGGACGGAACACTCTGTGCCAGGAGAGTTTGAAGTGGAAGCGTGGAAAACAGGATCAGCCGGGACATGTGAGGGGCATACATGTGAAGCACATCATCGCTGGGTTCAGGGGTAAGGGAGGTAGCCTTGATGAGGATGTGGGATTGCGGCAGAGATTGAAGGCGGATGACAGAGTTGTCGAACAAGCGTTGAACGTGAATGTGAATGGGGAGGAGGCCAGCCATGATACTCAGCACCCCTCATGGAGAGGTTTGGAATGCCCCAAGGATCCATTGAGCAGCGACATCCAGGGCAGATTGAAGAGGCTTGAGGAGGGGTTTCGGGGTGTGCCAAGGGGAGTACCATAGCCGGAAGCCGACAGTGAGAAGGGGGAGGACACACGATACCACTGGGGCTCGCTTGTGAGCAGGGGAGAGGCCACGGTTGGAATTGCCCAGGAGGGGGTATGCACGGACTGTGCTGAGGGCACGTGTAGTGTAAAAGTTAACGTGGTGCCGGAAGTTGAGGTTCCGGTCAAGGAAGAAGCCCAGGAAGCGCCAGATCTCCTTAGCGCACACCGTGTGAACCTGTCCCTCATAGCGCAGGGTGAGTTCCGGGATAGGGCCCTTGTAACGGGGTAGCGGGAAGTGTTGCATCTCGTTTTTGTCTGGTTCCACAAAGATGCCAATGCGTGAGAAGGCCGAGGCAATCCTAGGGTAGAGGTCAGCGAGCAGCCTGACGTTCACAGTGAGGGAGGGAGATGAAATGACGACTGTGCCGTCGTCCACATAAAAGAAAGTGGAGGCCCACAGCTCGGCCTCGCACCTGGGAAGAACTGATGAAATGTTATACAGGGCGGGGAGGATGGCTAATGCCGTCAAGATGGGTGACAGAGCGGAGCCCTGCCCGACACCGACCGAGCAGTCTGTTGGGTCCAACAAGCGACTGGCCCACCGGAAGCGGGTGCGCCGCCCTACAAGGTAATCAGCGAAGAAGGAACAGAGTACTTCGGCAAAGCCGAGGCGCCGGAGGAGAGATACGAGGAGCTCGTGGTTAACAGACGGGAAGAATTGTGCGAGATCGAAGGCAAGGCATGTGGTGTGCAACTTGGCCTCCCAGGCAGCACGGATGTGGTTAACAAGCAATACTCCAGCATCATCTGTTGAATGGGCTCTATTACCGCCACACTGGGCCGGGTGCAGTAGGGAGAACTGTTGGCACTCATACTGGATGACTTTGGCAATGATCTTCTCACCCAGCTTGCCGATGCACGAGAGGAGGACAATGGGGCGGTAGGCCTTGAGAACACTATAATCTGCCTTTTTTGGCTTCGGAATGACAACAGTCGTGGAGGATTTCCACTGCGAGGGCCACATGCCTACGCGCATGCATTGGGTGAAGAGGCGAGCGAGGAAGCTTGCGATAGCTTCGTCCTTGCAGAGATAGCGTATGCAGTTCCATGAGATGTGATCGGGCCCAGGGGCAGAAGCACTGGAAGCGCCGGCGAGGGCTTCATGGACTTGATGTGCGGAGATGGGAACGAAGTCGCGGGTGGGCTGGACCGGCACCTCGAGCAGAATGGAGTGGTCAACAGCCCGCCCATGAGCTGCAAAGAATTGGTCGGCGCACCCTTGAAAAAAGGCGTTGACTGAGTGGAGTGGCTGCCCGTCCCGTCCCTTGATGTGCGAGGTGACAGAGGTGGGTTGGGGCTGGACCCAGCGTGCAAGATCCCACACACGCCGATCTGCACAAGTCCGCTTGATAATGTCGTCAAAGTGCTCGCACTTGGCGTCACGCATGGCCTTGAAGAATGCCTTGCGATTGGCTCGAGACTGGTCATTGCGGAAGGCGGCCAGGGTGGATTGGCAATTGTCGTCCCACCACGAATTGGCAAACTGGGAGTATTTTGGGGCCTTGGCGAGCCATAAGAAGGCCTCCTCGGCGGTAGCAAAGATGCTGTCGCACGCCCGCTGGATGTCCTCACACGTGGCAAGGGGGGCATTGAGCTGGGCTGCAAAGGCGTCCTGTGTGGCCCGCCATAGTTTGAGCACGTCGTCCCGGGGGACGATCGGGAAGTTGAAATGGTCAGGCACAAGGCTGAAAGATGTTTGGACTAGGGCGTGGTCAGACCCGAACGACCCTGCTTGGTCAACTTCGATGGTGGTGTTCGGGTGGGAGGCCAGGTCGTGCTCGACCCAGACCAGGTCAATAACAGTCGGGAGAAGCCGCCTGTTGTGTGGGAAGTGAGTGTGCACATCGGGCTGGCTTAGGAGGGAAACACCAAAATCGGGCATGGTGTTAATGAGAGAGATACCCCGTGCGGTCTGGCCTGCACGTGAGTCCCACATGCTGTGACGTATGTTAAAGTCGCCTACGATGGCGACACAGTCCGGGAGACGGGTAGGGCCAGACAGGATTTCAAGGGCAGCATGGGACTGCGGGTGATTGTACACATTAACAAAGAGGCGTTCGAGCCCGTTGAACGTGAGAGATAGGCACAGTATGTGGGGGTGGTCAACCAGGTCTAAACGGATGCGAGGGTTGGCGCAGGCCCACCTTCTGTGCAGGTATGCGCTGACACGGGCTTCGCGCCGATTAGCGACTTCGAGGAGAATCCAATCCGGGCCGGACTGGGTGCCGAAATACTCCTCGCCCCATGGGTCAGTGGTCGAGGGAACCTTTTTGAGAACGGCGTAGGCCGGTTCCTGGCTAAATAGGAGGTCAGTATTGTTCGCGCACTGCTCGAGGGCAGCGCTTGTGTCGGCTGCGGTGTGGTTAGCATTAAACGAGGTGAGGGAAAATAATTTAGGGGCACGTCGTCCGGGAGGCATTTAATTGGAGGGCTGTGTGTCCATTGCGTCGTGGGTGTTGGGAGTGCCAGCTGCCACCGGCCCCGGCAGAGGGGGTACAGGTGCGTCCAGCTGCACATCTGGCGGGAGGCGCACGGGAACGACTGTCGCCAGCCGGGTAATGGGCGCCGTATCGTGGGGGAGACCAGGCTCGGAGCTAGGGCCGAGGCCAGAGGGCGTTCGAATGGCGCCACCCTCGACGGCAGGTTCAATGCGGGCGCTAGGAGCTGGGTCGGGAGCTGGTGCGTTCTGTTTGCCCCTGCCCTTGGCTTTTGGGGCGGCTAGGGGGCGGGCGGGGCCGAAGCGGGCAGGGCGGTGATCACGTATCCATGCGGGGTCCCGCCAGTTCTGGTAAAAGGGGCACACAACGGAGTTAGCACGGTGAGGGCCAGCGCAATTCAAGCACTTGTTTGGGGTGTTTGGAGCGAGGGCGTCATGCTGTCGCTCGTCGTGGTCATTCCCACACCGGGGGCACTTGACGGTGTTCAAATGGCACAGGTGGCGAGGGTGGCCCCAGCCAAAGCAACTGGTGCACATAGGGGTAGCGGGGTGGAGGTTGCGCTGCTGCACCGGCGAGACGATGACACCGTTAAGCACGATGCGCTGCTTCATAATGGCACGCATGGTGGTGCTCCTGTTGTCGTCATAAAAGTTGATGAAAAGGGACCCGAACTAGGCCGAGAGGCTGTCTCGAGTGAGGCGCACAGGGCCCACAAGAGACACCTGAGGGAAGTTAGCGAGGAACTGCTCGCGCAGCTCCGAAATGGGAACGGGAGAGCCGTCGTCGCCGAACCAGCACACGCGCTTGTACATAACGCCGTTCTGGTTTCGCCACCGATCAACCTCCAGCACGACATTCTTGAACGTGGGGAGTTGTTCAATGAAGCCCAGACACAGTCCATCCAGGCACTCGGCTGGGCGGGCGGAGAAGGTGAACCGGCAGCCCTTACCGTTGAGGAACTCGACGAGAGACGGCTGGGGGCAGTCGGCCGGGACACGGTTGGCTTGGATGGCCTTGACTCGGAATTCAAGGAACTGCTTCAGAAGTGAGCCGTCGAGCGGGATCAGCGAGACGTTGGGCGGCGTAATTTTGTTGGCCACAACCATGATCTGGCGCGCCGCGTGCTTCGGCGCGCGTCGTACGTCGGGGACGGCTTTCTTGGGAGCCGCGTTGAGTTGCTTGGCCCATGCCCGTGCTTCGGACACGGTCTGGAATCGCGGGAACTCAGGAGGTTGCTGCGCGGCCTGGGCGTACGACGGGGTCTCGCCTGCGGCAGGGGCAGTCTCGCGCGGGGGACCAGAGGGGCGGGGGACTTGCGGAGCGGGCTGGGCCGGGAAGGTGGGCCCCGGGAGCGGCAGGGCGGCTGCAAACAGATGGTTCCAATGAATGGCGACTGTCTTAAGGCCATTAAAAACGGGAGCGAGCTCTCGGTCGGCTCGGTCGCGGTGGCGTGCGATGCGGCGGAGGTCGTCTTCAGACTCCTGCATCCATGACGCGATGGCCAACAGGGAAGACGACAGGGCAACGAGAGACTCATCGAAGCGAGCATGGTCGAGGCGGAGGAACGAGACGCCCCCCGAGAGGGCGACGGGGCGGGCCTCAGCATCATCCCCGAGGGTGGGGCGCTGAGGATTTTCGGGAGCGGGAGGGGGCTGGCCGGTCTGGCCAGTGTCCTCCATATTAGGCAAGGGAGTATGAGAAACGCAGAATTAAGATGACGGAGCGAGGGTTAGGGAATAAAATACGTCTATGCGATGCCAGTAGCAAGGGAGCAATGTGCGAGGGAAAGCGTTGTGGGTGCGTGGGAAATTCTAGGTGGTGAAAGTAGAAGGCAAGAAGCGATGCTGCTCGACGGTCACTTGGGACGATGGCCGACTCGAGTTTGGACGTACAACCCAGACGTCTTTCCATTTCCAATGGTCTGCCTGCTCGCCCGGTACCCCGCCCGAGTCGTCCTGCACCTCCGGTCCCTACAGACTCCGAGCCCGAAGCGTGTGTCTCCGCGAACGATGCCCCCGCCGTCCTCGACGACCAGCCGCGCGGGACGTCCCCGGCACCCATGCCGGTTGCTGAGCCTGGCGATGATCTTACGCTGACGCCTGTCCGAGCGCACTATCTGAAGAAATCGCTCATTCAGCTTCAGTTCCACCGCGAGCTCGATCTCCTCACCTCTGCCCGACCTCTCAGCTCCCCCTCACTCTCCTATCTCGGCTCGCCCTTCTCTCGCCCTCCTCGCGATGACCCCAACCCGCTCGACATGCCCTTCTTGCGGTACACCTTCAAGCAGTTCATCCTCGCTTTCCCCTTTCTCGCTTCTGCCCCTAACGACTTCTTCCCGGACAAGGTCCAACCCTTCGTCGCGTCCCTACTCAGTCGCAACATCTTCTCCCCCTCATCTATCCTTGAGGAAGAATCTGAGGATGCAGACCAAGCTGGTTCAGCCAAGCTTGTAGCCAAGGCGGAGCGTAACTTCGCTCTCATCCTGAACTATGCCATCAAGGTGGTCGAGCGCGAGCAGGTCGTCCGCCTCACCCAGCAGGACCTCGACCGTCTCGAGATGTTCGCCAAGCGTCGTCAGGCTCGCCTCCGCAAATCTTCTGGTAGCTTTGACGTCAATATCGTCTCCGTCCGCGCCGTCTCCGAGCGCGGTCGTGTGCGGAGTAGGGTCCATGAAGTGCGTTGTGGCACCTCGTACGCGTCGTGGGCACCCATCGCTCTATAGGAGTTCATCATCCGCCTACGCCGTCACAAGCAGCCCGACGTCTTCGTCTCGCGGCGGTATGGGGACTTCAAGACGCTCGCTGACGAGGTGCCTTTCGCATTTCTTCGCCGTGGTACTCGCGCTGACTCTTGCAGCTCCATAAACGGCACCCGGACGAGACGATTCGGCCGCCGCCTGCCAAAGACAGGACGGCGGTGAGCACTGCGTCGGGCCTCACGCCATCCAGTTCGCATGAGGGTAGCACGGATTCACTCCCCGTATCACCGCTGTCGCCAACGACGCCCGTGAACCGCCTCGCGCGCGAGAAGAACCGCTTGACGCTGCGCGCGTATCTCCATGCACTGCTCTCTATCCCCGCAATTGCGTCCTCGTCCGTCATGCAGTCTTTTTTGACGTCGAACCCGACGACATTGTCGCCGCTGGAGCTCGAAGATGCATACCGGCGTGAGGAGGCGGATCGGCAGCGCGACGAAGGACGGAAACACTTTGCGCGCGAGGTTGCGCAGCGCGTCGACGCGCTGCGTGATACTGTCAAGGGCTTTAAGGGTAGCTTGCTTGGCTCGGGTGTGTGGGTATAGATTGCGCACATAAGCAGTGCTGACGGCGACACCCAGACGGCCTTTCACATTTGTTCTCCGTCATAAAGTCAATAGAGGACGTCCGCGACCTCCCCTCCGACTTTCAAGCCGTCATCGAATGGGGTCGAATCTCGTGCGTATCCCTCCAAATTCCTCTACACGCCACACTGACGCGACCCAGCCTTGCTTCTACGATTTTTCACCACTATATCGCGTCCGACGACGCATCGGAGAGCTTCGCGGGTCTCAAACGCATCCACGGCCTAATACCGTACTTCCTACTCAAGTCCGCGCTCAAGATCAGCAACCCTATCGGCATGATTCGGGGTGCGTCCCGCTTGATGTGCATTGGCATGGCTTAGTTCTTATTTCCGAGGTCCCAGGTGTCCTCGATCTCTTCATGGCTCAGCCCTTTGGTGGCAGGAGCCTTCTGCAGCGGTGCGCACCTCCTTGTAAAGGCGGGCAGGAGATGGACTGCTGATGTTGGGGAAAGGATGTTCACGAGCTCGTTGTATGAAGAAGTTAAAGTCTTGGAGGAGGAGATTGCGGCTGTTCGGGACAAGGTTGATGACCCGATCATCTGCGAGAAGATCCGTCTGTTTGTCCGCGCCCCCCGCGAGATACAGAGCATATACAAGCTCGACGCCGGTGCGCTGCTCCATCCTCATTCGCGGTGCCCTGTTATCTGACAACGCGATTCAGACGAAGAGAAAGTGCACATCTTCGCGGCGATCTTGCGTTCCCCGGAAGAGCCGGCGCTTAGCCGTGCCCAGATGCACCGTGTTTTCCGAGCGCACCGTGCGCATGCTGCGTATATGAAGCATAGAGAGAGACTCGAGGATTCCGATGACGACGATGGTCCTCCTGACGAGGATGCGTGGTTATTCGAAGATCTGGCTCTCTTGGCGAAGCTCTACTCGAGATTACGGGACAAGGAACAGCTCATTGAGCTCATTTTCGAGGGCACGACTGCGGATCTACTGAAGGACATTATCACGATCTTCTATTCGCCCCTCGCTCAGGTCTACCGGGCTGCAAGCATCGCGGATTCCATAGGCGATCTGCAGAACTTCATCAATGACCTCATCAAGACCGTTGAATCGACCGAAGAACGTGTGTTAATCCTATTTTCTCATCTCGTCCCGAGCTGACGAGTGTACGCAGTCGCGGAACGTGACCCGAAGCGGACTGTGCAGATTTTTATTGACCTCGTTCAGCGTCACGAACAACCCTTTTACTCCTTCGTGCACAAGGTCCATTCGAAAGGCGAGGGCCTTTTCACGGGACTCATGAAGTGGATTGAGTTCTTTCTCACCGTATCCCGGGAGGGCCTCGGCCAGCCTATCTCTCTTGAATTCCTCCTCCCGCATGCCGGCGCAGAGCGCTCACGCATTCTCGAAGAGATCGATGAGCTCGCTTTGTATCACTACAAGCTTAAGCTCGCGTACGAGGCCAAGATCCGCAAACGCTTTGGGGGTGCGACTGGTGGCGCCAGCGCCGAGGACGAGGCTGCGCAGGCAATCGTCGACGGCTTCATCCGCGATTTCAGTTATGGGGACGTCATGCGTGAGGACGCGCAGGATGCGGCGGCGGAGGACGCGGAGGATGACGATGACGATTGGGACAGCGATGACGACGACAATGACGAGGACGACGAGGACGATGAGACCTCCACGTCCGACAGTGGTAGTACGGAATCCGAGTCCGATGCGCCACATACCGCGACAGTACCTCAGCGCTCACACACTTTTACCGCATCCTTCGATCCAGACCGCACGCCAACGGCCGCCTCGCGCACGCTATCACAGAACCCGGTGGATACGGCAATAGTGCGCGAGCAGAACCAAGGCCCGAATCTGAACCACCGCGGCTCGCGTTCGCGCCTCATCTCGCTCCCGAGCTCATCCTCCCTTCGCCGTGCACGCTCAACGGACGCCCTAGCACATCCGAGTCGCGGCTTCGACCGTTCGTCCGCGCCGCCCGTTCCGCCACTGCCTGCACAGTTCTTCCGTTCGAGCATGAACAAGCCGCTTCCTCCAAACCCGGCCACCGCACGCGCCCCGATGGATGGCAGGGTGCAGGTGCGGAGGGACGGCGGCGCACCGAAGTCGAGAGATGGTAGTGTGCAATCACGTGCGGGAACATCGACGTCTGCGTCTTCGTCCAGCGCTTCGTTGCATGTCAGACGGGCTGAGCCACGGGTGACGAAGGAGAGGGAGAAGGCCAAGGCCAAGGCCACGGGGCCGAGGCCGCCAGATCTAAAGTATATACCAGAGCTTCTGCCTGTGTTTGTCGAGATGGTGCGTTTTCGCATACTTCTAGCAACACGTTCGCGAGCTGACACGGTGGTAGATGCGGCCATTGCTACGGCCACGCGACCTCAGAACATGACGGTCATGACTTATAACTGCTGGATTACGGGCAAGAGGGCGCCCCTACTGTATTGCGTGCATGTCTGCTTCATCCAACCGCATCCTGTATTCTACAGTGCATCGACATCTGGCTATTATCATGTATCCTCATTGCTGAACTCCTTTTAGCACTCGTCGCCGCGCGGACGCCTGTTCGGTGTAAGAACAGATGGGTATTATCGTGCGGTTCTATGTACTTGTGTATGGTATGTGATGGCTTCTCCAGATAATGCACGATGGGATAGATCAAGACACTCTTAGCGCGCGACCTGCGCGCACCAGACAGCCAGCCGACTCGATGGGATGTGATGGATGGTCCTATTCCTCTACCTGGAAAGAAAGGAAGTATCAAATGAAATGCGACCGATAGGCGCGCTCAGAACGCCTGCGAGGAGACCTGGAAGCGCTTAAAGGTGTAACCGAGGAAGGCTAGGTCCTTGTTCGATCCACTGGCGTCAGCGCCCGCAGGCTCATCGGGGACCTGCTCGAGCTCATCTGTCGGGAAGTATGATGTGTCGGTGATTGAACGCAGGCGGGGAACGAAAGGTGCGTCAATGTGACGAATAGAGTCCCAATCGACACCGTAGAAGAACGGGTGGCTCTTGATCTGCTCGACGTTCAACCGCCGGTCGGGCGATGTTATCAGCCTGTTTGTGTGAGTGTACTTCAGTTGCTGTGGCTAGGGGAAAGGTCGCAGGCATACCGGCGAATCATGTCAACGGACTCGCGACTCAAGTGGACATCGTCGGGAATGATGAGATGGTGCTGCCAATGCATGATCTTTTGGTATGTTTCATGCGTCGTCTCGGAGCAGAACGGCGGGTAGCCAACAAGACACTCAAACATGATCGCGCCGAGTGACCACCAGTCACACTCATTACCATAGCCCTGCTGCATGAAGATCTCGGGTGCAATGTAGTCTGGCGTACCGACAGTGGAATATGCCTGCGACGGCAGACGGACGGATCTTAGAGAACAGTTGAAACGAGAGAGAGAAACAAAACGCACAAGCTTTCGTCTGTTTGCTTTCCAAGTTGCGATTTGGTCCTTGCTCGTCATTGTTAAATTGATGGCATTGACCATAACACTGTTCCGTGCGGCCTGTGTCGCTGAAACGGGAGATGTTGCACCATTCGCCTGGTCAAGAAGTTTCTGATAATAGCTCGAATCGTGCTTTTTGTGGAAGCCTGTAGACAGACCAAAGTCCGAAAGCTTGATATGACCATCCTTGTCGATGAGAATGTTGTCGGGTTTAATGTCCCTGAGACGTCGGCTAAGCCGCACATTATGGCAGCAAAGCAACTGTGCAAGGCGTACCGATGGATGAAGCCGAGGTTGTGAACTGCCTCGATTGCTAGCACACACTCGGCCATATAGAAACGCGTGACGTCCTCCGAGAAAGTATCATACTTAATGAGCATTGTCATGAGGTCACCGCCAGGGAGGAACTCCATGATGAGGTAGAGGTATGTTGGGTCTTGGAACGAATAGAACAGCTGCACAACCCAAGGCGAGTTGGACTCAGCCAGGACGTCTCGTTCTGCGCGAACGTGGGCCAGCTTGACTCTCCCATCAGAGTCGGGACGCTATGGAGTGACAGAAGGAAACGAACCTGATCCTTCTTTAACATCTCCTCCTTTTTCAGGGTCTTCATTGCATAGATCTTTCCTGTGTCTGTCTTTTGTACCAACCGAACCTACCATAGCGTGCATGAGCATGGGGAACGGTGCAGGGGAGACAACGCGTACCTCGCCGAAAGCGCCCTTGCCAATCACCTTGACTGTCCTGAAATCATCGAGGCCGAGTTTTGTTCTCCTGAGGCGGAGGAAGGTCGACTCTTTCTTCCCATGTTGGTTTAACTGGCGCTGCTTCCGCTCTTCAGGCATTAATGGGTCGCCCTGAAGCTTGCGCTCGAGCTCGACACGTCTGCAGGAGGCGGCACAGACTCAGAACGCGTCCAGTTGTTGTACGACAGTAGACAGACTCACCGTGTATTACGTTCAATGGCAGCATCGACGGCAACTTTGTAAAAGTGCTCCAGCTTGAGCTGTGCCGCTTTTGCGCGTGGAACAGCTTCGTCAGAGAAGCCGGTTGTAGTGCGGTCAAAATAGACGTAGTCTGCCGGCTTGCCAGAGGCATTGGCTGTGGAGGAGGAATTGGTCTTAAGGTCTTGCCTGGACGACGAGCGAGATACTGATGGGCGGGATGATGCGGAGGAAGACATAGTTTGCTGAGGATTGTATGCAGACAAGGGTCCGTTGCCTAGAGTGTTGAACGTCGGTCAAGCACGGGCGGCTGCTGACGCTACCGTTGGCGACGGCAACACCTACTTTGCGACTGCTCTGCCCCACGTGACCACAAAGCATATGATAACCGCGCCATCAGCATTCGTCTACGAAGTAGTACTAGTACTGTACCCGCTCGCTTTGGCACTATCATGTCCGAATCGAGGCATAAATACTTATCCGCTTTCGACGGTCATTCTTCCTTTTCGTGCAGCTATGGAAGGCACTACAACGGTCCTTCAACGACTATATCAATATGGCAATCGTCTTGGTCAAGTCTCAGGGCGCAATCTACAGCTGGAGGGTGGGCGCACGCGCCTGTGGCCTGGCAGCTCTCCGCTCTGCCGAAAACAGGGCTGCTGGCTACGATGCATGATGGCTCGTGGGACCCCGCAAAGCTATCGGCCTTCTCCCCCTGCGAAGGTCTTCTGAGTGGTGGGAGCAGCAAGCGAAGGCCGGTGAAGACTGGCATCGACCTGCCGAGCAAACCAGCGAGATCCCACAAGTAATACTCTTCGTATTGCTACACTACAGCTGCCAGCGTAATCAACCTTGACCCAACCTTGGTGGAGCAACTGGTTTATAATTTTAATAGGACTTGCCAGTTGCCACTGGGTTTCCTGGTCGTTTATAATGTCGGCACCACTAACTAAGTCCAGGACTTGTGCGGCATGCGAAGATCGACCCCGGCATCAGCTTCCGGACCTCGATTATTGTGCACCACACTGCTTAATCTTAATCTTATTTGTCTCATCCCAATGACCCTAGTATTCCAGTGCCGAGGATCCTTGTCTCTAGATTGAAGCACCGAGGAGTATGATGCTTGGCCCCTAATTGCTAGGCAGTTCAATTCCAGTTCACCTTGAAAATGTCTTGTCACGGATTGGCCGAATGCGCGGGATGGTCTGTCTGCTCGTCTTAAGATTACATCCGTGAGTGGAGAAGTTGACCCGCCTTCTTTCCGTAAAGCTTGCAGCGGGTGTTTGTTCTACGTCACCAACGTATATACATGTTGAATGTCATGTTACCTTCCTGTCCTAACCGACTAGCGCTTACCGTTCAACGAGTATGCTACGGGATAGCGCTCCTTGCCATCGCTTTGCTGACCGAAAATTGCTCCGGTGGCAAAACCGAATGTGTCACATTCAACCTCGAAGGGTTTATCGTGATTCGGCATCAAAGTGGCAGGTGGAGGCAGAAGTGACAACGTGTCTCCATGGCTCGCGCCCCGGCTGCCCCTATCTACAGAAGCCCTGCATCTATGTTTCTACCGGTTTTCATCCAGCACACCTAACGCCTGTGAATTGCTCATGGACAAATTCTCCCGTGCCCTCTGACGGCTTCTTGCGCTTCTCGGAAATGTGCCAACCCTGTTGGTGGTCGGATGTATCTTTGTTCTAGCGCGAGCGCTACAATCATATGCTGTCATTGGTTATAATTTGAGCCTAGATGTACAACACAGTCGAAGGACAGTCAACTCGAGATCACGAGCTGATGCATAAAACAGAATCGCAGATAGCTCTGACACACGTATGACACACCCTAAAAGGACCGGAGTCATCGTCCATACAGATGCTGTAGTAGCTCCGTTTCGCTCGTTGCCCACTGAGATGCTCGCCGTCTACCGCTGGCGTCGGCACCGATCCCGCTTGCGGGAGCTGGTGGCAACCTTCCGGGTAGGAACGAGGGACGATCAACGCTACGAGAACTACGAATACTCAGGGTATCAGAGTTATCGCTGTTACTCGTGGGAAACGAGGAAAGCGATCGCGAGGACTGATGGGACGGGCGAAAGGGTCTAACAGGAGTTGTAGAGGGATTGCAACAGACTGGTGATTACAGGACGCACACAGCGCTGTCTGGCCGTAATTGTGACGAATGCCTTGCGCCCGGCAAGTGTGCCGCAACCATAGGGCTATCAGGGACAGGCAGTCAGGACCGGGCTAAAGAGCTAAAACGCTTCGGGATTGGCACGTACTTGTATAGAGCGCTCGCTTGGTGAGTATCGTCGCGCGCGTCAGTATACGCAACGTGCGGGTCGAAGTCCAGTGGTAGCATGTAAGCAGAAGCCTTCCGGCGTTGGCCTGGTAATTGTGGAGACGGATGCCTGGGGGAAAGCGACGGGTGTGCCGGAGGTGCTGTAGGCAACGGAGGACGGTATGAGCGCGTGTCCCTGTCCCTTCGTGGCGATGCACTAGTGGGCCGAGGCGAAGGGGCGAGAACAAAATCCGGCCTGTCGGCGGGAGGAGATGAAAGGGGAGAGTTTGGGCGCGACGCAGAATGCATGAGGTCGATGCGTGGCGGGCGACCGTACGCGATGGTGCCCGAGGAAGTGCCAGCGGGAGAGAATGGGGGCGGCAAGTCGTCCAGATCGCCAGAATCCAACGGAGTTACGGAGTATAGGTGTGGACGAGCCTAGAACGAGGTCATGAGGACATCGGCACGATCGAGCGGGCGGCCAGGATAGGCAGGAGCAGGAAGCTTACCAGTCGAGGTGAAGACGTCGGTTTGGCAGGGGAGAGAGGGTGAAGAGAGGACGGACGACCGTGGCCAGCGTAGCTGTTTGCAACGGTCTCAAAGACGTCCGGATCGTAAACCAGAAACCCGTCCTCGTCGAGGATAGAGGAAGGCGCAGGTGCACGTCTACGCGCGCGCGGTTTCTCGGCGACGGATATCTCATAGGACGGAGGGCCGATAGACTCCGTCGGGCTCGGAGGCTGGGCATTGACGGCGTACATGGAGAGACGGGGATGGGGAGGAGGGACGGCGAGGAGAGGGAGGCCGGGGGAGAAGGGCAGGGGATCGGACTCGGCTCAGGGCGCACATTTGAAGGATAGTCAGGACCAGGTCACTGCCCGGCCACTTCGGACGTCTCCTTCCCATCGCGGTCACGTGCGACGCCCAATCGCCGGAGCGCGCCTGTTCTTCCTGCCGCAGTCCCGAGGGCGCGCCGCGCCTTCCCTGCGATCCTCCGAGCCGAATATCCCCACGCACCAGGCTGTAGCTGCTTTATTTACACCAGCCCTTCTGACTTGAGAGCGCCAATGATCAAGTACGCCGACCGCCGGTCTCGCTCAACCCCCACCCAATCCCCGCGCTGCACCCCGTCCCCCTCCCCGTCTAGCGAGACAAACACATCCTCTTCGTCTTTACCACTGCGCTCAGCCCTCTCCGCTTCCCTTCTCGCCTGTTCTTCCGCTTCTTTATCCCATAGGACATCTTCCAGTTGCGCTGCACTGATCGTCACCTGACCCAGGACAAGATCGGGGAGGTTCGGCACGATGGATAATAACAGACTCGACACAACCTCCGAGCCCCGTGCGAAATCCATCGTTGCAATAGGAAGGTACTCGGCCTGGAGCACCCGGAGGGGGGTCAAGCTTCGCTCCCGGCTAGGCCCCGATTCTCACGCACCTCGAGAAGCATCCCCTTGACCGTGTTTCCGTTCAGGACTATGTTTCCTGCACGCACGATCCAGTCCGTCCCAATAGTGTAGATAGCACCGTCGATGGCCAGCTGCTGCGCACTCGGCTGCCGACTTCCGCCGGCCATGTTCTGCTTCGTCGTCGCCCAGCGTGCTCGAAGCTGTGTGAGGAGCTGTTCCAGCGCGCCCGGCGGGTTCAGGGTGAGAAATGTGTAACGATAATGCGCTGGGTCAGGGATGGTGGCGACAGCGCCATTGCCGTCTTTTGATGCATGAACCGCGAGGTCGGCCCGCGTCGGTGCAAACGGGTCGTCCACAAGCACAAAGACATTTTCGTTCATCGTAAGCGCACACATCGTCCGCTCCGGTGCCAAGGCACCGAGCGTCGAGCGATAAGAGCGGACGGAAAGCTTCCATTCCTCTCGATGCCAGTCCTGTGCATGCACGTCTTTAGGTTACATGGACAAAAACTTCACCGCACAGCAATTACGAACGTCGTGATTTCTCCGGATGTTTTCTTGAATGAGACTGAGCCCCGTCGTAGGCGCGTTTACCCACCGGACAAGGCTGCACTTATCTCAGAAACATTACTGACGAGGAGCCAAAATGCTGGACACACACCCTGTGATGCCCATGTGCGCGGCATGGAAGAGCGACTAAGGCTGTAGTGAAAGATCTGGTCAGGGTTAAGGATGAGTTCGTCACATGACAATGCGCGTTTCCAACACCAATAAGCCCACGGCGCGCGCAACGCGTTCACTGGTCTGTTCTCGACCACCACCTCTTCCACCATGCCTCCCAAACGCAAGGCTGTCACTACTAATGCAGAAAGTGAACCTATTGCTACACGTAGGCGCACCACTAGATCAACTGTTGCTGCTCCTTCCCCACCTCCTCGTCGTGGACGCCCCCTTGCCGCGGTGGCGCAGAAATCGAAGCCCGCACGCAAAACGAGTCAAACTAACTCTCTCAGAGTCACAGAAATGCAGGACGGGGAGATAAGCTCCTTGCATGCTTCGGACGTGGAGCATCCGGAGAACCCACCGCCTCTCAAAATTCGTGGTCGCCGCGGACGTCCGCCTGCTGCAGCTGCAGGAAAGCTTATGCTTACTTCCAAACCGAATAAGATAAGTGATAAGCTCGGAGCTGCCGAATTAGATCATTCCGGAGGCAGCCCTTTGGATGCCCCGGTCGCGGGGCCTTCTGACAATGTTGCACCGCCACCAACATCCTCACTCCAACCTCCTTCGACACGCTATGCCCGCACTGGACTCAAGACGTCGGCAACTGCCGCGAGCGAGGCCGAAGCTAGAGTTTCTGTACAGCATGCTTTACTATCGGACTTGTCGGAGGATGAGCTAGCTGCACCGCCCCCGCCAGAATCCAATGACGCTGTCGTGCCTGTACGGCGTGCTTCTAGACTGAAGACTGCTGTTGTCAATGGCGCATCATTACCCAGAGTTGCCGTCCCGAGTCCTGTTGCTGCTGGAGATCACGTCGCGAGCACGGAGGAGAGCGAGGACCAGCTGGATCTGCTCTCCTCTAGTCCAAGCAAACGTTTAATCAATAAGAGGACTTACGTAGGGAGGAAGCGGCGACATCGTCTGGCGGAGGAAGCCGGCTCTAATGACGACACAGACGGTGACGATACGTCGAAAGCAGCTCTATCTGTTCAGCCTGATAGAAAACCAGCTAAAATTCTCTCCGTCCGCCAAAAGGTCTATGTCGCACTCCCTTCCTCCAACTTTCTTCCGGATGATCATGCCGAGCATGTTAAGACGTTGTCCAGCCGCCCGCGGGATGCGTCTCTAGGGATGCCGCAACCGCGGAAGCGCGGTAGACCCAAAGGCAAGCCACGATCGCCATCGTCATCTCCCCATCCGGGTCTACACGGTGTCCGCACCCGAGCATCAAAAGCTGCTCAGTCTAAAGCTTCTCTTGAGCAAGAATCTCGTGCACTCTCCCGACCTTCAACCCCAGACGCTCCACGCAGAACTCGTGCTCGGACAGCGAAGTCCACGCGACCCTTGTCTGTTTCATCTCGTCTGGATAACGAGCCTTCGCGTGCTTCACCTGCTCTGGTGCGTGGCCACCACTCTCAGAGGCAGCCTTCCTCAGTGCCTATCGAACAGGCGCCAGTTGCCGATCTCGAACAAGATGACCGGCGACTCGTCTCACGCTCACTCCGGCAGCCTTCTCTTGAACTTGAGCCTTTTCCCCCGCCTCTTCCATCCGAAGATGACGCATCTGAGGATGCACAAGTATCTTCCGAAGCACAGCTCCATCTTAGTCCCCTCTCCTTTCCGGAAACTTCCGGCTTCCCTCCTCGGCCACAGCCTAACGCCCCAGTTACTCCACGAAGACACGCGGGCTCTGGACAAGCTTCTCCTGCGCGCCCATCTTCTTCTCTTCCCGAACATCTCCACTTCTGCCTTCAAGAGCAAAAGCATGCGGTACTAGCTGCGCTGCGGAATATACAGAGTATCTCGGAAAAGGATGAGAAGACCCCAAACACCGATACTAAACGGGACCTGGAAAGTCTGTTGAACGCCACGGTCCAACGTGGGGAAGGGAACAGCTGCCTGGTCATCGGGCCACGCGGAAGCGGGAAGACGAAGGTACGAGTGACCCATTGTTCATTTTTTTCTGTTTCAACGGTCCCTCCAGATCGTGGAAGACGTGATTGCGTCTCTTCCCGGGAGGCCGATCATCGTTCGCCTTTCTGGGTACGTACAGCGTACAGACCGTCTAGCCTTGCGCGAGATAGCTCGCCAAGTAGCAAAGCAGACTGAGCAGGCGTTCGGCGCCGAACTCGAGGATGACGTAGAGGAAGAACAGAACCCTTTCGACGACGCGACTGCGCCAGGACCTCCGCCGCTTCCGCCTTCGCATCTACCCACCCTCATATCCTCGCTGCCCACTCTCGGCCGGCCGACTGTGCTTGTGCTCGATGCATTCGATCTCTTTGCGGAACATGGCCGTCAAGCGCTGCTGTATTGCCTCCTGGATACGGCCCAGAGCTGTCGCGCAGGCACGGACACGAAGGGCATTGCCATCGTCGGCGTTACTGCTCGCGTCGACACGCTCAATATGCTCGAGAAGCGCGTCAAGAGCCGTTTCTCAGGCCGCATGTTGCGCACTTCCGGTCCAGGGAGCAATGCGCGGTGGCAGCGGATTGCTCGCATCGCGTTCCTTGCACCGCCATTGCACCAAGTCGACGGCGCAAAAGAGTGGAAGCAGCTCTGGACCGGTGCCATCGAGCGCTTCCTGGCTGACAAGAAGGTCGAGGAACGACTTTCCGAGGTTTTTGAGCTCGTACGGGATGTGCGTCTTCTATGCCTCGTCCTGGTACGTGTCTCCCTATTGCTTTGTATCCAGTCCCGACCTTTGCTCACAATTTTCCATCTTCTATCAAGTAGACAGGGCTAATCGCCGCGCTGTCACCCAAAAATCCTTATCCGACCGCAGCTGGCCTCCTGGCTGGGGCAGCTGACCAGTGCGCCCTGCCCCCGTTCCCATTTCTCAACGGTGAGGTTTCGCACGCCTGTCATCCATGTATTGTTGTCGCTGGCCGGATACTCACAAGTTCCTTTGCATGCACCAGCGCTGCCGTATCCAGCACTCTGTCTGCTTATCGCTGCGATGCACGAACGCACGGCGGGCAACGACGCGGTTACGTTTGAGATGCTGCATGATGCATTCCAAATTCAAGTCCGCACGAGTACGGCTGCACCCGTGCAGAACCGGTACGGCGGTAGCATCGGCATGGTCGGCTGTAGCCGTGGTGTACTATTCACGGTGCGTGCACGCTATTTAACCCTCCTTTCCATGACGACATCCGTGACCTACGCTTGTAGGCCTTCGAGCGGCTCGTCGACGCGCGCATTTTTGTCCCGGCTACAAGCACGTCAGGAGGCTCAGCGAGGCAGTTTGTTAGACACCGATGCATGGTCGAGTACGAGCACGTCAAGCGAGCTGTCGAAGCGTCTGTGCGGACCGACCTGAAGAGATGGCTCAAGATGGCCTCTTAAGTAGTTTGCTGCTACTGGTCCGAATACCCATTTCACTTCGATGCTGCACGGCTGCGCGTCAGCCTAGGTTCATCATGCGTACCTTTTCGCATGCACCGAAAGATAATCCGCACAGCCTAAACACTGCGTGTCTCGACTGATATGGGTAAGCTGGAAATTCTTCAGGCTGACGCCAGCGGATCGACATGCGCTTGTTCATGGTGCGACCAACGATTATACAATATTGGTCGGACGTGCGTGCTTGTCCTTGCTCCAAGGACAATTGTCACTGCAACCGCAGCCGAGAGGCCTAGACATGTTCCTATGTCTCTGGTCCCACAAGTGATCCCTGTTGCAGGGCTCGTTGCCCTCGTAACCACCTTAGTCTTTGTGGGGTATTCTGAAAACTTCTACTCCAGACTGCCTCCCCCCACTTGAATACCGGCACACTGTTCGTGGACACATTCCTCGGGGAATGCGGCGTTCTCAAGAGGGCTTGAGCATTCGCACTATGCTATTGCGAGCCCAACGCCTTTGCGTCACCCCTCGGTGAGACGTCATTCCAGGGCTAAGGTCATTTTGATCACCTGGCGTTTAGCCTCAAGCGGGAGACATGTTCGTCTCCACATCACACGACACCCGCACTGGAGACAGTATAGCCAGGCGACGAAGTCGTCCTGTAAGGACTAACTGAGGCTGTATGTTCGAATCAGTTTCTACACCACACTACTGCCATCTAGACAGCCAACGAAGACGTGTTGCTGCATCGTGAAGAAGGCGCTCTCCACACAATCTGGAACCTCCCGTTCACTGGTTAAGATATCATGCATCGAGGCGCTTCCTCCCAGGGATAATACACATTGAAAACACGGCTACAACTGTTCACGTCCATTCAACGCTTAATACTCGGCCTCAAGCCTCTCCTCGACCTGCTCGCGCGCCTGGCGCTTGGCCTTCTCGCGATCGATGTAATCAAGACCCTTGGTCTCAACTAGGCGGTCAACGAATGCGCCCGCGAAGCCAGCCCTAGAAATGAGGCC
This sequence comes from Vararia minispora EC-137, assembly GCA_022160365.1. Classification (NCBI taxonomy): domain Eukaryota; kingdom Fungi; phylum Basidiomycota; class Agaricomycetes; order Russulales; family Lachnocladiaceae; genus Vararia; species Vararia minispora. Next base: position 19,577 of record MU273750.1, read on the forward strand.
GATGAGACTAATCCCGGCCAAAGAGCCGAGACAAAGTGCGTACATAAGCTCCTTCGCCTTAGCGTGGCTGTCGGGCTTGCCGTTCTCCTCCTGGTGCTTCTCCCAGGCCTTAGCAGCCTCATACGCCGCCGCGCCGGCGATCAGCTCGTGCGAAAGCTCCGCCTTATGGGGGGCGTTCACCGCCTGTACGACATGAGGTCAGCGATGACACGATGAATGAGTAACACCGGTAGACAGACCTCATCGTACGCATCGGAGTGATGAGAGAAGCTGTCGAGGAAACCCATGGCTGGATAGGTGGTGTGAAGGAACTGGTGCGCTTGTGAGATTTGTGGTCAAGGACCTAAGGAAGGGATTAGGGCAACGGGCTGTTTATATAGGCTTGACTATCTCCCTGATCCTACAGGGAGCTGTAGATGACGCCATGGCGAGGGCCTACGTGGAAAACAGGGTCCGATCGGGCGTAAGGCTTATGCCACGGTAGCCGACCCGCCGACGTGCGGTCGGGCACTCGAATTTCTGATTCGAATACAATAGCATCCGACAAAAATAACACGTTGGCAGTACGCGGCTCGTCTCAGATGTGAACGGTACAGCAGAACGTTTGTACTACGGCTATTCCCGACATTTACTGTATGCGCAAGGGCGGGATGCAACCGTGGCGGTACGCATACTAAGGTGCAGTAGTTTTCTCCGTTCCCGAGACACGCAAGACAGAGAAAGCACTGCGGCCGATCCGGGTGGTGAAGTGGAACACCCTTGATCAAAGCAGAACAGGCTAGAGCGAGCTAGTTGCGGGGTTGCTGCGGCGGAGACAGGCTATCTGGCACTGAATTCTCCTTGTCCACCGCACAAGCTCAAGCTCAAGGGCCATCGATTGGAGACGTGAGTGGATAGTCTAAGATCGGGGCCCCGCAGCCTGACGCTAGCACGGGAAGCGGCGGAAGTTGGCGGATATCAGGCAACAGCGCGGCAAAGCGATGCAGCTTGCGCATGCGCCGCCTTTTTTCGGAAGATATTTGCGGCTGCCCGGTGATGCTGGGGAACGGAAGATCAAGTCGACATTGCGGATGTGGCGTCGGCGGCTGTGTTACATATTCGGCAGTTCGTAACTGCCGCAGAGTGCTGTGACGTCAGATGCGGGAGCCTGGCCGGCTCGGGCCGGTCATGTGCAGAGGGCTCAGTACGACGTTCCATCACCGACAGTGGGCGCGATTCACATCATGGCACCTTCGACATCTTCAAAGTCTTATTCCGCTCGACAAGACTTCGAATCAGATTATTCTAACAAAGAGTAACAGTCTCACCTCTGCCCCTCCTCCTCACTCATAACAACCTTTCATAGACACATCACCGCCTTCTCCGATGCACTCCGCGCCGATGACAATACCTTTCTCCCCGACTCCCTTCCTTCTCCAACCATCTCAGTCTCCTCCAGACCTGCCACCCCCGGCGCATCCGGACAATACGGAGGAAGCACGCGCATTCGCAAAGTCTCCGCACTCTCCGACTTTGCTCCAGTCAATACCAGGGTCAAGAAGTTCGGCTTGATCATGCCCAAACGGCTTGGTACTTACCACTTCTCATTAGGCGAAGGAAAGGGCATCTGGGAAAGCATAATAACGAGTGGTTGTTCCTCATCTTTCGATGGCCGATGCTCGTACGTGACTAGCACCTCTGTATCAGCCAGCTTCGACTAAATCCGGTCATTAGTCCTCTATCTTCTTATTCATAGCTTTCCTGTTTGGACTTTACATCCTCATTCGACAACTAGTCAATGCTAAAGAATACATATCCGCTTGTACGCTCAGCTGCCCTCTGTTTCTTCTTCTTCATCTTAACCAGCGACGCAGGGCGTGGTCGGAAGGGCCTATTACGCAAGCGCTTGCGTGGGTCACAGAGTTATGATGTATACAGTCTTCGCACTTGTCGTGCTGCCGTATGCTTATCGTTCCGAGTAGGAATGGAAAGACGCGGCCCGAACATTAGATGAATACCTTGAATTCGATGTGTGGAAGCACGCCGACGAGGACCCATTCTATGACTGGCGGCTGGTACGGAAGGTACGTTCTGGTCGAGACGTGCATTATCCGATCACTCACAGGCTTGCTCTAGGTCAGACATTCTCTCAGGACGTTCCGCAAGAGAGACGATGTACGGGGTGTGCTGGGCGTGCTGGAGACATGCATGCGAGTCAATTTTGCTGGTATAGAATCGCCGCGGTGCGTGCTGGGAGCTGCCTGGGCCTGCTTGCCTGCTTTCGACTTACTGGTTCTTGCATGTAGATTATATAGTGAGGTAAGTCGAGAATTAATGAGAACATGAGAATACTACTAAGTCTTAGAGACGTACTATGGAACGAAGGACCTCATTGAATGTGCGCCGTTTTCACATGCTTGTGTCCTACCTCCCTCTAACGTGCCCAGCTTTTATCGCTGAGCTCGAGCAAGCGCTCGAATATATCAGAAGAGCGCCTCAGCTCTCTGTCGACGAGAAGAAGCGTTTCTTCAAGAGTGTGAACACCAATTTCGGGCTGACTGCGCTGTGTCTATCGGGTGGTGCGAGCTTCGGATACTGTGCGGTTTGTTCACGTCTATTTCACACGAGGTTAACCTATCCTCCTAGATCATTTTGGTGTTGTTAGGGCGCTCCTAGATGCGGGGCTCCTGCCGCAAGTCATTACCGGGACATCTGCGGGTGGCCTCGTGGCGGCCCTGACATGCACGCGTACAGATGTGGAATTGAAAGAACTGCTGGTCCCCTCTCTCGCCTCCAAGATTACAGCATGTGAAGAACCATTCCGCGTGTGGTTCAAGCGCTTTTGGAAGACGGGAGCTCGTTTTGACAGTGTGCTGTGGGCCGAGAAGGTCTGTATCAGCTTTTGTCACATCGGTCATGACTTCAAGCTTCATGATACCTTATAGTGCTCTTGGTTTACGCGCGGCTCTCTCACCTTCAGAGAGGCCTACCTCAGGACAGGTCGAATACTCAATGTGTCCGTCATTCCTGCCGATCGGCACTCGTGCGTACATCCCCATTGCCCTTTTCCTACGCGCACATGCCCTTGCAGACCAACGAAAATTCTTAACTACATTACTGCGCCGGACACGATTATCTGGTCGGCGTTACTGGCCTCTGCGGCAGTGCCGGGCATCTTGAACCCCGTTGTCTTAATGCAGAAGTTGAAGGACGGGAGGGCCGTTCCATGGAACTGGGGAAGTAAATTCAAAGACGGATCTCTTCGGTACGCTCCCTTGTTCCTGATGCATTCATGTGTATATCAAGATCGACCAGCGTCGACATTCCTACGCAGGCGTTGAACCTTTACTTCAATGGTAGGTCTGTATCTCACTGCATGCTCCACGGATACTTACTGCCCTCTAGTCACGAACGCAGTGGTCTCACAAGTTAACCCCCACGTCCATCTATTTTTCTTCGGTGCACGGGGCTCCGCAGGGAAACCCGTCGCCCACAGGAAAGGAAAGGGAAAGGGTCAGTTGCGTATCTGACGTCACCACCGGTTCGAGTTACCGATCGCTATTGCAGGGTGGAGAGGCAATTTTGTGCTGTCGGCCGCAGAACAGTGGCTTAAACTCGAGCTTACCAAGAATTTCAAGTTGATTCGCGACCTTGAGCTCCTTCCCACTCTTCTTGGGCAGGACTGGTCAAGTGTATTTTTACAGCGCTTCGAGGGCTCCATTACGTAGGTAGTTTTTTATGGCACCTGTGTCCGCTAAGCAGGCCAATCTATCAGCATTCTACCTCGCACCCGATTCATGGTCTGTTTCATTCTCCTCGCTCATTCTCTTGCTGACCAATTTTGAGCAGGACTGGATACGTTAGCCACGCTTACCCGGCCCATTTAGCACATGTACTAAACGTTAAAGCAGGTATCCTCACCGATCCCGATGAGCAAGAGCTGGAGCGAATGCTGCGTGTCGGTCAGTTAGTGACGTGGCCTAAGGTGGGTAGTGCTTGCCGTCTTCTGAGAAACTCTTTGCTAAGGCTTTACGTAGTTACATATAATCGAGAACCGTCTTCGTCTCGAGCGGCAGGTATACCTGGGTCGACAAGCCGTTCGTAAAGCCCAACAACCGAGAGCACCGCAACCGAATGGTACCCTGCGACCTCGCGATGGTGGTCTCCCGCCTGGGGTGCCGACCGAAGGCACGCTCGCGATGGCCAAGGTTTCATCCGGCGACGCGGGCGATCCCGGAATATTCTTGGACAGCGACGGAGAAGCTGCCTTTCACAATAGCGCCGACTGGCTCCAGCGTCACGGTATATTCAATACTTCTACAGAGCGCCCCTCGCTTCAAGTCATTCCCCTGCATCTCCCATTGCCACATCGTCGCCGCGCAGACGACATTTTCAAAGAGCCAGATGCCGCAGTCGTTTTTCCCCCAGCCCCCCAAGGCCGTCTTCCACTCGACGATCTATCCGCCCAACAACAGCCGCCCCCGCCCCCGCCCCCAGCCGCGACGGGCTCGTTGTTGCACCGCCTTCGGACACAGTCCTTACAAGGCTTTACGCGCCCGTTTTCGTCTCTCCGCCGCCGCACTAGCCACACGCACATCCCACCACCTTCTACGCATTCGCATGACCCAACATGGAGCAGCGACAGTTCTTCGGAAGAACTGTCGTTCGAGGAGCGTGTAAGCCATTTCCATCCCTCATCGCTAAACATCCCGAATATCAGCTCGGAGGAGGTAGGAGACCCGAACGATGACGAGTTTGCGTAATGTAGCTGTCAGTACTGAAGCGCGCTTGTGCACATTCACCTTACCGCTTTCAGTTATCAGAAAGCATCGCATTTTGCAAGCTGCTATGCATATGTATCCCTAACTACACTGCTTTCTTCATGTTATACCTTGGTCCTGTACTATACTCCCTGTTATTTGCAATGTATTGTGGAAGCATTAGAGCCAAGGCGCTACATTTTATCATGTCCCTCGCAGTACGATGCCCTTAGTGGACAAGCCAGTTGCTGGAGACGACCTACGCAGGGGAGATTGCATTCGCGGCGAGACAGCAGAAGCAAGCCGTTTTTCTAGATATCAACGAATACAGTCCATAAATAGGTGCCCTCACAAAAAAGAGTACGCCGGTCACGTTTCAGCTCTCGCCGAGGGGCCTCACCAGGGGCGTTGCGGCTGGTCCGACGCGACCACGAACCTTTTACGCAGACGAACGCGCCCGAGACCACGCTGTGCTGTTGAGCAAGTAAAGCTTTCCTTATGGAAAGTGTACCTATGGTATGAGCTGAGTACCTGATGAGTTTGGTTGCAAGCTCTGGAGAGGCTGCTGGACCAACGATCCAAAACCAAAGCTGGGTTTCGGTATCAAGAGAGTACTTCACCCAACTGCTACTGTATCTTGATTGCGTTCACCTATCCGACGGATGTAATGGCCTAATCAAGCGGACGCAATCGGTTCGAAGACGACAAACATGAAACGGCATCCAGGCGTTCAGTGTCGATAGATCGCTAGTTGGTCTGACACTGCCATGAGGGCGCCGTTGTATACCAACCAGCGAGGGACATCTGTGATACTATAGCTGAAACGACGCGCAAGAATTGCCGTGGATGCTGATGATAGACATGAATTGGATATGCAAGAGTCCATTGCCAGCCAATCCAAAATCCAGACATGCCATTCTGCGTGACTCTTGCGGTCTCCGGATCGTCCGATGACCGTGGGTCTGTGACCAACTTGAAAGGTCGCGCTAAATGGCCACCTTCAGGACGTCGAGCCAGATATCAAGCTGTATACCTGGGGCACATAAGACCAGTGAAATTCGGGCCAGAAGTGACTTTAGGCACCCTAATAACTCAGTCGTTGCATAGTAGCAAGAACTGCTCGCCTGGGAAGAAGCTTCCCATGTCAGTAACCATACAACTGATCTCTTCAGAATTTATAGTTGATTTCTCTTGCTGTGATCCTACAAGCAGCCCGGCACAAGGTGGTGCTTGACGTCTAGAATCTTGCCAAGAGCCCAAGAATCTCAGTTAAGCGTTCCATAAATCACATAGCGAGCAAGTCTCGGGCCAGCAACCGTGACCAGCATTGGAAGGGTTGTGCCCCAGAAGGCGGTAATCGACTTAGATGTGCTAGAGACGTTGAAGACGAAGCCCGTCCAGAGGGTGTTTTCTTTGCCGCTCAAATCTGTTCGGCAGCCATCCAGTAGATTCAGTGTAGCCGGCAATTGTAAGACATAAGAAGGATCCCAGATCAGGAACAAGGTTCCACAGCAAGCACATCATGGGGCAAGCATTTCAGGATTGGTGGTGCTTGGCTGGACACAAGGGCAAGTAACGGAGGCAGGCCAGTTACCCTGTCGTCAGGACGGAAAGTGATCGAATGTGAAGGTGATAGTAGGATCCCCTAGAAATGCAGAGCCAAATTTGCCTACAGTTACATAGGTGACCCTGGCAAAAGTAGAGGCTTTGGTTGACCCAACGTCAAGGTCCGCCCGGGAGCCCACACTGGGACTTCGCCTGGCCGGATAAAGTTCCTCCAAAAAAAAAGTAGAGGCTTTGGTGATCGAGCGAACGTGCCTAGGAGGGCTAGGGGAAAGTCCCGAATATTTCGGAGAATACCAGCGTAGCGAGCTACCCTTTCAGTATCGGATTCGAGGATAGAGCGGGGAAATGTGCTGTACGATAAATGAGGAAAGACGAGGAGAATGGGGCATGCTGAGGTGAGACCCCTTTTATACCTGTAACCTGCTTGAGCCACCGGTTTGACCACAGGCACACGGTACCGCATGTGTCACTGCCACACTGTTATTGTTGTATATATGAAAAGCAGCTGTGTATCACACGGATAGGTGAAGCAAACGGACAAAGGCAGACCCGTAAGACCCATTGTTCCGGCAGACGGTGCTTCGGGCCGTATCAAGGCTACTGTAGCATCTGCTCGTTGAGAAAATAATTGAGAGGGCTGAAGGCGCGATCCAAACAATTCCCGCAACGACCGGGATGGCGGATCGAGATACCTTGCCACCCGAGCTTTAGTTTTGAAACCAACGAACACTGAAAGAACAGTGGTGTGTGCCGAACTTTCCAGGAGGCAGTGTGTGTTAGGATGAGATGCTGAAGTTTCCGGTCCGCATAGCAATTGTGGTCCCGAACTGTAAATCTCGAAGAAGGACAATTGTAAGACGCGTCCGAGTCCTGCTGTGATGACCTGAACATGCCAGCGATCGCAGCGTCACCACTGGCTACCACGTGAATCACTTCGAAGCTGGTGCCAGTGGTGACTCAAGAATGTAACTCGATACAGATCTTCAGTCCACGGCGACCACCGCGCGTCGTATCCAGCCACCATGTCCTCAGACGATGAATCTACACCATTTACTAGCACATCTATCCCAGGAACGATGAACGATCCACCCGTCAGGAGCCCGTCTCTAAACTCAGTCCGGGCCGCGCAGCTTGCTGCACTAGAGCGCAGACAAGCAATATCAGCCACAGAATCCCTTACTGCTGCCGCACCTGCGCCGGGTCCATCTTACGAGGCGTTTGATGCTGACTACGAGAAGCGCATGGAATTCAGGCGAATGGTAGATCCTGGCATCCTGCGACCGAATAGGAGGGAGGTTGCGATGAAGTCGCTACGGGTGAGTTTCCCCATCGTGTCGTCCTCGGTGCATCACTATTGGCCGGTGCTCTCATTTATGACGTAGACTCTCTCTACGCTCGCGCAGAATCTCTTACGCGAGCCTTCGAATCCGAAGTTCCACAGCTTTAAACCCACAAACAGTGTCATTAAGCGCGATCTCGTTGATCCAAAGGGCACGCTCGAGTACGCTGTAGCCGTATGTTCATCCCTTAGACCATGATTGTAGCCTCTGAACTTCTCATCAGATGGGTTTCCATCCAGAGGTACGCCCATCGCATTCTGTGACGCTGCCATCGTAGTGAAAACGAGCTGTTCCGCTACAGGTCGATAATTTCCAGCCCTACTATAAATTCCACGAACGACATATGACAGACTTGCGCGTTGGCTCTGCTGTTCTTCTCGAGGCTCTTGAGGTGCAAGAGGCGCAGGACCGACGTCTTGAAGCGGGCCTGAAAGCGAAGAAAGATGAGGAAGCTGCGCGTGTAGAGCTTGTGCGCTTGAATCCTTTCAGTTCTCTTTACCGACTGCACTTTAACAACCTACGTGCAGGCGAAGAAGCAGTTTATGGATGACCGCAAGTCGAAGGCGATGCGCGACGAGCGTGAGAAAGCTCGCGCCCAAGCACAGGCGGAGGCGAGGGCGAAAGCAGAGCGCGAGGCCGTGCTTGCCCACCATCATATGGACTCTGAGGCTTGACCTGTATACGTTCGGACTGTAAGATGCTAAGTGCTGTTGTTTCGCATCTCGTGTACTTCCAATTGTTTAACAGTGCAATTAGCACCGTGCAATTGAGTTCTCACGCTGCCGCAGGTATCGCTTGACTTGCTCCTCATCTCGCACAGATCGCCCTAAAGTGGACAAGCAAAAACATGCAGATAGCGTGAAGAATACATAGAGCCTGTATGTGCGCGAGCATGTACTAGTCCATCCATCCACCGAGCACAGCTGATCAAACGCAGAGCAGTGAGAATGAATCAGAAACCACAATAGTCATGCCTAGGCTGCCTATGCAAACGGATACCTCGACCGATCCAATCGCGAGATCGGCCGCCCGGCGCCGTTAGGCAGCGTGGGCACCGGCGGCGGCGGCGGCGCTGGGAAGTCGTTCAATGTCGCGTGCATGCCTGTCCACGGCGGCTCCTCGCCGTTCGGGCCGCTATCAGTGCCGCCGTCGAACATTTTCGCCCTCTCCAGCACGAGGCTGTCGCGCACACGCCGGCGGGGCGCATGCGGGACGCCGTCGATCGAGTTCTTGCGCTCTTGTACAGTTGCCTGTGGCGAAGAGGCCGCTCGACGCGACTGGACTGACGCTGCGCGGGAGAGCGCCCCTGCTTGCTGGGACATGTCCAATACGGGTGCACGCGTCTGCATGGACATAGCCCGATGGAGTGCGGTAGGCGGGCGTTCTGCTACAGGCGAGAGACCGTGCGGATAGCGGGGCGGCTGAGGTGGCGGCGGTGTACGGTTGTAGGCCGGGTTCAGCGGGAGACCGTCCTTAGTGACGTCCTCAGGCAGACGGCGCGGTAGCGGCGGGGGAAGCTCCTCGAGCGTGTTATCGGACGAGAAAAGTGACTCGTCCAACGGGGGAGGTGGCGGGTATGCCGGCGGTGGTTTGGGTGCCACAGAGCGGCGTCGCGCTGCGATGGGTGCACGCAATGCCACGGGTGGCGGGTCGCGCCTGCGCGGGAGACCTGTGGCACTGTCGGTGCTCTCTGTGCTCTCTGTGCTCTCCGTGCGGCGGTGCATTGCACGTGGGCCGCGAATGCTACCGACACTCTCGCTACTGCCCGTCCTGCGGTGACCGAACGCCCGTATAGTCGGGCTCGGTGTGGTGCTCCCACTGCTGCCGGTACGACGATGGGCAGAGAAGCTTGGGCTCGGCTTGCTCCGTGTCGGAATGTTCACGTCTTGCGAGCCAGATGACTCGATGTCTAGAATCTGCTCCGTGCGCACAGCAGCCTCCTCTGAGTCGACAGCGCGGTCGTAGGGCTTAGGGTTAATTCCAGCTAGCGGCGTGCGGAGAGTTCGCGACTGCACTTGACCAGAATGCGTAGTTAAGCGCGGTTGCAACTCCGCGAAAACTTCATTGTGTAACTCTGCATGCGTACGGCGCGCACGCCGAGGGACGCTCCCAAAGACCTCTGCGTGAAGCATTGCGTGCGTCTTAACAGGTTTCACGCGACTAGTCCCTGACAAGCGGCTTTCGGCGCCGGGCGACGCCAGTCGCAGCGTTGCAAGGTCTTACATTTCATTGTGAGCACATCACCCGTAACAGATTGTGGGAGACTCACGGGTTCTTGGGTTCAGGTGGCCGGCATCGAGCGTATCGCTGACACTCGTCCACTCCGCGCCGGGCGAGCCATCGCTGTAATGGGCCGGATATATCTCAAACCAGGGGTAGCGGGCCGGATACAGGGTAATACGCGGGTATGAGGGGTGAAGGAAGACGTCGATGACCTGCGTGCTGCGATCGAGCTCGCCGTCATGAACATTGCCGGGGTAAATCTCGAAGAACGGGTATCGTGCTTGATAAAGCGATATGACCGGGTAGAGCGCCGGAAGGACCTCCAAAGGCTGCCCCTCGAGCTCAGCATCGCAAACATACCCAGGGTAAACCTCGAATGCGGGGTATTGCGCAGGGTAGAGCGATACGATAGGGTAGTTGACAGGGAGCTTGACATCTATCTCGCCGTTGCACACGTCCAAAAGTTCTCCAGGAGAAGGGTAAAGAACGAAGTTAGGGTAAGGAGCGAAGTCTGGGAGTGCTGTCAGCGGGGTGAGCACAGCAGCCGTCAGACAGCTCACTCTTTGCTGTCAACAGACTGGGATTGAGCTGAGCTTTGTGGACCGGTACGTCCGTTAGGAGCGTGGGTGCGCCGGGGTAGATCTCGAAGAAGGGGTACGCCGCAGGATCTGTACAGTGTTGGTTAACGAAAGGACTCCCGAAATCACTCAACGCTCACAAATGTTGAACAACGGGTAGCTGGTCGGAAGCACAGCAGGCAGCTCCTGCGCCTCATCCAAGCCAGTAATTGACGGATAGATTTCGTAGATGCCATGTGGGTACACCGACTCATCTGGAACAACAGGTCAACGCGCGTATGGAATGGATGAAGACACCGGTGCGCACAAATGGTCACGTTAGGATATACCACTGGGAGCTTGACCGAGGACTCCATGGCTGGCGTCGAGATAGCAGAGACCTTGGTGGCGCACCGCTCGATCGTAGGCTGTACACTCGCGACCGCTGGATAGATGTCGAGCGCAGGATATACAGCCGGATCTTATACAGCTTAATTAGTATCGGCTGAAGGACTGCGGGAACAACAACAGATGACGCACAGATGTCCAAGGTCGGGTACTGCGCGGGCAGGCGCACAGATGGCATATCAATCTCAGGCTGGAAATTGTGTTTATGGCCAGGATAGATCTCAAAGTTAGGATATGCAGTCTCGTAAACAACCAAATGCGGGTACGTCGAGGCCAACTTGGCGCTCATCTCGGGGGACTTTTCGACTGCCACGACATGGCCTGGATAAATTTCCAAGTTCGGGTACACTGTCGCGTCTGCACAGACGAGTAAGCACTCGGCCTAATCTAACGGAATGACGAAAGGCTTACAAGGTTCAACCGCAGGATACTGCTTTTTCAGGCTAATATCCACGGGCACGAGAGCCTCCACCGGCGTGTGATACGGCCACAGCATGCGCGAGACCGTTTCATGAGGCACAAAGTAAGGAAATACAAGCGCCCCAACGCCAGCGGGAGACAGGGGCGCCCCCACCAGGTACGGCCACACAAGTGGAAGTCGTTTCATGGGTGCGCGAACGTCGTCGACAAAACGGTGCGCGATGTCAGGTGTGCTGGGGCGGGAAACCCGCGCCTCGCTCGGGGGATAGGACCCGGGGCCCCAGCTCGTTGCGGTTGTCGGCGTACGAGGAGAATCCTCTAGGCAACGGTCGGCGATATGAGGTGAAAGCCGGTGCGAGGGCGGCGGCGGGCCCGAAAGATGATCGTAGTCATAGTCATCCGGGCCCCAGCTGGTGGCGGTCGTTGGTGTCAATGGTGCGTCCGACAAACAGCGGTCGGCGATGTGCGGGGATGGGATCGCAAGGGAAGAGGGGAGGGCGGGGATATAATCATACGCGTAGTCGTCTGGGCCCCAAGACGTCGCGACGGACGGGCTGAGCAGTACGGAGCCTTCAAGGCGCCGGGCAAGGTCCACGGATGACACATGAGACCAAGACACGTATGACATTGCCTCCTCATCGTACTCCGGGCCCCAGGAGGTCGCGATAGACGTCGGACTGAGCAGGACAGAGCCTTCGGCACGCGCGTCAAGGTGCACGGAGGGCACCCGACGCCACTCTGATGGTGTGTCGAGCGTCTCATAGTCGCCTGGCCCCTCAGACGACACCGACCACTGGAAATCCTCAAGCCGTAGCTCCTGTTCTTCGTCTTCGATCACCGGTGGACTCTGGATCTCAATCCCGTTTGGCATATTGACCGGGTCGAGGCTGATCTGGCCAGTCGCTGCCATTGGCGATGGCGCAAGGGACGAACTCGCGCGCCAGGACCTGACTTTGCGCGAGAGCCTGTCGTCGGGCCTATGCTCGAGCTCATGCTCTGGCACAGCCGTCGGGACGTCCGGCTCAGCCTCCGGCATGCCACGGAGCATGGTGTTGTTCAGGCTGGACACGGCGGAGCCGCTCTCAAACCTGTCAAGCAGCGAGAGCTGTCGCGGTACGTGACGTGGCCGCGGCGGAGGCAAGCTCTCCGAGCGATCATCCGGGTGGTCTTCGAGAAACGTCGTCCGGCTATCTCCACGCCAGTGTGAGACCGACGGTGCCACGGAGGGCACCGCCGCACGCTGGCGCTGTGCGACCCAGGAATCATACCAGCGGGCCTTGTACACATCAATATCAAGCTCGATGCGACCGCACACCGGTATCTGTGATATGCCAACAGACGGCGAACGCGCATCGAAAAGATGGCCCCAGAGGATCTGCCATGTCTCTTCAGATACGCGAGGCGTCGTGGTGATGCCCTGCTCGGTGATGTGGAGGAAAACACAAAGACCGACGATAGAAGGGAAGTTGAACTCTCGCGCCATGGCGGTGAGCTGGGCGTACAGCTGTGACAAATGGGAAAATGTCAGCGAGAGTGAGAACGCAACACGTGTGTACGCACAGTGGGAAGCAGAGGCATAAGAATTCCCTGAGAGGCGCGGAGATCAGATGGGGACCCAAGGCGGGATGCGAGCGACTCCGATGGCAGGACGACGACGAGCCACCTGGACAAACGACCGAGTGCGCGTTCGGCCCGACCATCGCGCGTTGGGGTGCTATAGTAAGACAGAATGGAAGTTCTCCGCGGCTGTGGCGTATGTAGGGGCTCGTTTTCAGAAGGTACAGAGAGAGCCGGAGGCGGCATGGGTTGGTTTTGGAAAGCGAAATCGGAGTCAGTGTCCGGCGGTGAAGGCAAAGTAGTGCGAGGTTCGGTGACGAAGGGCCTACGGAAGGGCGGGGCTCTGGATGTCAAATGTGCCATTGCAGGATAGGACAGGGTGGGGGCCGGCTAGCGGAGCCCTAGTTGGTCGAGGAGTCGAAAGGCACGAATTAAGTGTTTAAGTGATAAGTTAGAGGGCTGGGAGAAAGGGCGCGACGGGTTGTCCGGAACTATAAAGAGAGTGGACAGGTTTTAGTGATGGAGCGCAGTGATGGACAGGACAGCTGCGGCGCTGACAAGAGAGAGCAATGCGCGGCTTTTTCACTCTAAACCAAAGCAAGGACGTAGCCCTCGCCGGGAGGGTGGGCGGACGACGAAGGCGCGTACGGCGAAGACAACTTCTGCCGTCGTTGCGACCAGCAACCAACATCCGGCCCGGATGACCCAGCCTCGGACAGCGCGTCTCGCGTCCGACGCGTCCTCAGTTACCATTGTCTGCGGCACGCACGCGTCTGTCTCAGCCCCGCTCCGATCTCTGCGCCGTCACATCCTTTTCACAGCCATGGACTCCAGACTCGCCCACCTTTCATCTCTTTCTCAGAAGGACAAAGGTCCCGCTTATCTTGCCATTTCCTCTGACATCTTCTCCAATCCTTCCGGCCCATCTTTTGCTCAGGACGTCCACGCTCTCGTATATCACTTCATCTCTCAGGATCCTGGCATCATCGTCGGCAGACAAGTCCTCTCAGACCTCGTCCAGAGGCTTACTTCACCCGCAATAGTGGACGCAGAACTCCGCAAGTCCATCATTCAGGATGTCCTCAACCTTGTCCAACCTCGTCTAACCACCTACGAGGAGCAGGCGCGTGGCTCAAGTCCCTCGCGAAATGGAACCTCTGAATGTCCCTTTCGCACAGGTAAATCAGCTTAAATTCGAGCTTGCAAACATCTTTGAGGGCGAGGAGGAATGGAGTGAGGCTGCGCGCACACTCATGAGCTTGAACCTCGATGCGAGCTCAAGGTGCGATCCTTTACCCCACGCGAACGCCACTGCGTCTACTGCCTATGTTCATCCACGCTTAGAACAACTGATGATGAGAAATTGCGCTTCTACGTACGTATTGTCCGGCTACACCTCGAGGAGGAAGACTCGGTTCAAGCCGAGATGTACTATAACCGTGCCGCGATCCTCATCAAGTCGACGAAGGACCAGGAAACGATCCTTGCCTACAAGCTCTGCCAGGCTCGCATCAGCGATTACAACCGCAAGTTCACCGAAGCTGCGCTGCGCTACCATGAGCTTAGTTTCGTCGGAGAGATCGACGAGGAGGAGCGCCAACACATGCTGTGCGTCCTGCTCGTCCTTGTCCGCCGTGCACACGACTGATAGATAGCATGCTCTAGCTCTGCCGCCGTCACTTGCGCTGTCCTCGCTCCCGCGGGCCCGAATCGCTCCCGCGTCCTCGCCTCCCTCTACCGCGACGAACGCGCCTCCGACTTGCCGACCTACAATATCCTCTCCAAGATGTTCCTTGACCACATCCTTCGTCCAGCCGAGGTGAAGGAATTCGAGAAGACGCTCAAACCACATCAACTTGCCAAGATCACCCTGTCCGCCAACGACCGACTTGCCTCTGCTATTGATGCAGATGACGAGGCCGACGCCACCACAAGTACGCGCAAGGGGCCCGAGACGGTCCTCGACCGTGCGGTGATGGAGCATAATGTACTCGCAAGCTCGCGTATATATAACAACATCTCCTTCCGAGGTCTCGGTGCGCTGCTTGATCTCACTCCCGGCGCGGCGGAGACCATGGCGCGAAAGATGATCGAGCAGGGTCGGCTGAAGGGGTATATCGATCAGGTTGACAGGCTGATCTGGTTCGAGACAGCGAGGGAGGAGGATGATGCACAAGGGAAAGCGGGCGGGCTCGGAGACGTCAGCCAGGAGACGGAAGATACGGGCGGGCTGCTCACGAAGCGGTGGGATACACAGATCCGCACCACCGCCTCGCATGTACGTTGTCCGAAACCCTCTGTGTTTGACAGGATCCGACGGGCACGTCATCCCACAGGTCGAAAAGATCGTGCAAAACCTCGTCGAGAAGGGTTTTGTCGGCGACGTTGAGATCGCAGCATGAGCACGAGTGACTGTGGCGTTCTGACGTAGGTACGATACAGTGCAGGTAGATGATGTACGATTAGATGGATTGCAGTACGAGTGCGGCGAGAATGTGTGACGAAAGCGTGAATGCAAGAGTGCATATCTACAACTACAGTATGCAACGAAAAGCAAACAGTCAGTCTGAATATCCTCACTGTGTCATCTTGCCTTCTTCTGTCCTCCGACGCTTCTTCGCCCGCTCGCGTTTCGTTTCAAGCTCATGCCACTCGCCTTCCAATGTGGCAAGGCTGTCAAGTAGATCGAGTCAGATTGAACTCCTGGTGAAAGAGGGACCTGTCGCTCACTCAACGGGCCGAGCTTCCGGAGGCTCTTCCGTCAAGAAATAGGGCGTGCGCATCGCGTCGAGAGCAGATATCCGCTTCTGTGGATCATAGGCGAGCAGCTGCTCCGCGAGATCCAAACCAGCCGGCGACAGCCACCTGTATTCGTCCGTTAGGACAACAACAAAAAGAAAGGGAAGAACCCGCCACACTTTTTGAAGAAATCACGGAAATGGCTAGGCATGAATTCCTTCGGCTTTACAAGCTCGTACCATGGCAGGTTCACTACACTTGGCCATTGCTCCACTGTTGGTGTCCCAAGGATCTTGAAAATGAACTCAAGCTGGTGCAGCTCGTCGTTGCCCTGGAAGATGGGCTTCTTTGTGAACAGCTCCAGCATGATGCACCTATCGTGACATGTCGCATAACGCAGAGACAGGAAGTGGCAGAGCATACGTACCCAGCGCTCCACATATCCACCTCTGGACCATACACTGTCGCACCAAACAGCAGCTCTGGCGGCCTATACCATAGAGTTATGACGCGGTTTGTGTAATCGCTCTTCCGGCGCTTCTGGTAGAAGCGTGCGAGCCCGAAATCGGCGAGCTTGAGCTCGCCACGGTTGTTGACGAGGATGTTTGAGCCCTTGATGTCACGATGGACGACCCCCTTGCGGTGCAGATACGCGAGGCCAGCCAACATTTGTCGACAGAAAGACTTGAGGTGTGCGTCAGTGAACTGGAACTGGGTCTGCGCGAGGATGCCTGTAAGGTCATGGTCCATGTACTCAAACACCATGTAGGCAGATCCTGAAGGATAAATCAGCCAGGCGAAAACGACGCAGCGATGATAGATGCATGCCGTTCGATACCATCATCTCATAAAGCTGGACAACGTTATCGTTTCGGAGCGATTGTAGGAGCTTGATCTCGCGCATTGCCGTGACTGGAAAACCGTCCTTTTCCGTCTCCATGCGTATGCGCTTAAGCGCAACGTGCAGACCGTTCAGGGAATTGCGCGCCTTGTAGACCTTGCCGAATGTGCCCTCGCCAACTTGGCTGACTATCTCGTACAGCTCGCCTTTGGCGTTTTGAACTGGCGTATGCGGTCGCGTGTTCTGACCTTGCTCGCGCTCCCGATCGTGAGGTGATGGAGAATGCGGCCGACTCGAATTCTTCTTCGGAGCTTCTGAAAGAGAGTGATGACCAGAAGATACCTGTGGCGAGTTCGCGGATGTAGCAGAGTCGCGAAGATGGAGCGCCTGCTGTAGTGAAGGTTTTGCGGGTGTCGCTGCGGTTGGAAGGTGGTGTTCCGGCTGCTGATGCTGAGGCGTCTCCAAAGGGGGATTGACAGTTTTAACATCGAGGGACTGAGCCGTCGACTGCTCTGCGGGGACCGGCCGAGACGATGGCGTCGGCACCGCTGTCCCCGGAATGAAGCGGGCAGTACTGGGCGGCGGATACACTTGCGTTCTGACGGCCGGAGACCATTTGGGGGCGTCCTCATCGTCTTCTCCCGGAAAGAACCGCTTGACCGCGGTGCTTGCCCTGCCGATCCTGAAGCCCCGGACTGGCGAGGTCGGCATGCCACCCGGGGCAGATATCCCTGCGGGCATGGGCGTCCCTGCAGAACTGGGTGTACCCACGGCAGCCGGTAGCCCCGTAGATACTGGCATTCCTGACG
>MU273751.1:0-36530 GCA_022160365.1 Vararia minispora EC-137
AGTGCTGGGCAGGATAATATGTTTGAAAGCTTGCATACCACTGTAATTGTTTTGAAATGTTTTGAAAATCACTGGCAATCATATCATGTGATTGGATTCAGCTTACAATCAGACTTGTGTGACTTGTAATCAGATCAGGTGATTATAAGCCTTGGCCCTTGCTCATAAGCATCCTAGGTGCCTTACAATCGGCTCTCATAAGCCGCGCTTATAATATGAACTTTCCGCTTATGGGCACCATAAGGACCCGGGCCTAATTTTACTGCTTACGTTGCTTATAATCAATCACAATCGTGATCCGGGTTTTGCGACACACGGTAGCGCTGTTATAGCGCATTTCATTCTCTGTCAATCTCTGGTATATAACCTGGCGTCAGTGGTAGTGCTAGGGCCGCTGCTGAGCCGTATACGTGCTGAATGCTGCCGGATGCCCCGTCAATCTGACCATCCGGGCAATGGTAGCCGTTGTAGGTGAATTGAAAGACCTCTTAATGGGAGTATTATATGCAGTCTTCCTCTGCAAGTCCGCTTCGGTGCGCCTGCATCGGCCCCTCTTTGAAAGTCTACAGATGTGCCAAGACACAGAACACGCGCTCCCTTCCGTGTTATCAACACCCATAAAGTTCAGGATATGCATTGAGCAGAAATTGGATACCGAGGTTAAACAAGAAGGCATGACTATCATTGACAACCTAGCTGACCACGAAGCATCTAACCCTCCGTCCTTGAAATTCGTTGTGCTCGAAATCCGTCTACAATCGATTTGTAATCGTAGTTAACAGGTTACAATCCCGGCCATCATTACAATCGGGTTGTAGCCGAATCACGAACGACTGCGGTCCTTGTAACAAGGTTGAAACCCGCTTGCCACGTATACAATTCACCGGGTAATGATTGTGCCTATTGCAACCGATTGTACAGACTGCAAGCAGTTTCCGCCCCTTACAATCGCCCACAATTTTCCCAAGTTTCTTGTGATGCGCCAGCCTGGACCTTCCCAAGAGCTGACTACCCTTTCTCTCCCGGGTCCCTGATAGTGATCCCAGGTTTTGTCATCCAGTATCTGCTGACTGACACTCCGCGGCTCGAGACAAGTATGGCTGGCTACAAAAACCGATGTGAATCCAGCGAGTTTGTCGCCTATCCGCTTTCCAAGACTCCGTAGCCAGGAAACCGCAGTATGTCTCCCACCAAACATTTCGCTGCTATCATCGTAGAGGGCGGAGGTGCTGTCGAGCTTGAGGAGATTGACGTGCCCAAACCCGGAAAGAACGAGGTGTTGGTTAAGGTCGTTGCGGCTGCGTTGAACCCCACCGATTGTACGTCTGGTCAACCTGCGGATAGACTAGTCACTTAATGGCCTGCAGGGAAGTCTGCCAGGCCCGCTGAAAGGGCTGGGAACGTATCTGGTTGCGACTTTGCTGGTGTCGTTGAGGAGCTTGGACCAGGCGCAGGGGTCTACCGCCAGATAGGCGATCGCGTCACGACATGTGTCTACGGAGGTGTGCTTAGATTCATGTACAAGGAAGCAGACTGTCTGATCTCTGCACCCACGCTAGCACGCAGTGCGAACGGTGCATACGCGCAGTATGTAGTCGCCAAGGCCGACTTCTGCATAGGGATCCCCGATAGCTGGTCCTTTGAAGAAGCAGCACAACTTCCAATCGCCGTCTACACCACCGCTCAGTGTCTGTACCAAAGCCTGCGCTTCAACATCCTTCCTGAGCCCGCTGCACCCGAGCCATTACCCATTCTTGTCTACGGGTCTTCATCCTCCGTTGGGAATTTTGTCATACAGTTTGCGAAGCACGGAAGATTCGAAGTTCACGCGACGTGCTCCCCAAAGAACTTTGATCTCGTGCGCGGGTTCGGCGCAGACAAAGTATATGATTACAAAGATCCTGAGGCCCCGCAGAAGATCAGAGAGGCGACGGGCGGCAAACTTAAATATGCCGTCGATACCATTTCTGAGCACGGGTCGGACAAGTTCATCTCGGGTGCATTATCTGACGAGGGCGGCAAGATCGCGTGCATTCTCCCCTACAGCGGCACGCCGAGGGCAAACATCGAGCCCATTCTATCGCTTGCTTACGACCTCGTCGTCGACGTAGGTGCTCCGGTCAATGGAGTTCGTGACTAGGCTGACGAAGGGTTTTCCTGCACAGCGTCCCGATACAGGGGTGTCATACATTGCTGACGGACCGAAGTACGCGAAGCTGGTGACCGACCTTCTCGCCCAAGGAAAGCTTAAACCGGCTCCGGTCCTCGTTATGCCGAAAGGTCTCGCGAGCGTGAACGATGGGTTCAAATATATGATTGACGGCAAGGTAGCGCTTCAGTAATAATCCATTCCTACAGACATGTAACCTGACGCAATTCACAGGTCAGCGGGCAGAAAGTCATCTTCCGCATCGCGGACACGCCAGGTTTGCAGTAAGTGGAGTTCGGCATGTGACAAACGCGAACAACACCTCGCATCCGTTATAAGATGGACAAGATTTCTTTACTCTATATACTTGCCGTTCAACGTCTGACACATCCGTGGATTTGGATGGGGGCACTTCGGTACCGTTCACACGATTGTTTTAGTAAGCTTATTGAGCGAGTTGATTGACCGGATAAGCCGTGATTTGCCTCTCTCGTTGTGATACTTGCCGCTGTAGCCCATGTCGTATAAAACAAACGTTATTCCAGCTTTGTGCAAAATTCGAGCTTTCCAGCCATGCCAGTTGGCGTCACATGGGCTGTAATCTGTGGAGACGTTCGGTTTAACGTCAATTTCAGGATTTTCAAAGAGTTTGCCACCGTAACGTTTAACTCAACCGGCCCAAGATCTATCGTAAATGCTACAGCCATTTCCTTTCAGGCCATGATCACGACTGTGGCACCAAGATATCTCGCCGGGAATTGCGCATCTGATAGCTGACGGGCTTGGAACCGGTATCAGCCGGCTGTACAAGTCCAGTATGCTATAAAAGTCCAGTATGACGCCAGAGGCAGTCCCAATCTCCTTGTCTCCTCGGTTTTCCCGATCTCGCAGCTAGATACCGTGGAATATGGCTCCCGCAAGGCATATAGCGGCTGTTATTGCAGGCGGAGGTCCTGTTGAACTCAAGGAGGTCGATGTACTAAAACCCGGGGAGAATGAGGTGTTAGTCAAGGTCGTCGCCGCGGCACTGAATCCCACCGATTGTACGCCGTCTAGTTTTGCGGCTTGGACGTACAGTGCCTTGACGATGTCACTAGGGAAGTATGCTCTGTCCCCGGATTGTGTTGGGAATGTGTCAGGCTGCGACTTGGCCGGCGTCATCGAAGAGCTTGGCCCGGGAGCTGAGGCCTACCGGAAGGTAGGCGAACGCGTGACGACCTGCGTCGTTGGAGGTGGGTTTCGTATTTCCGAGTCGCCCTTAAGGCTGTTTTTTGTTGACTCTACTGTATTGCGCACGCCAGCACACAGTGCGAACGGTGCTTACTCGCAGTATGTCGTCGCCAAAGCCAATCTTTTCGTCGCGGTCCCCGACAGCTTGTCCTTCGAAGAGATAGTGCAATTCCCAGTCGCTGTCTTCACGGCCTGCCAGTGCCTGTACCAGAGCCTGCGCCTCAGCATCCTCCCCGGCCCCGCTGCATCCGAACCGACGCAGATTCTTGTCTATGGCGGGTCATCCTCAGTCGGTGGCTTCGCTGTGCAAATGGCCAAACTCGGAGGGCTGAAGGTTCACGCCACTTGCTCCCCGAAGAATTTTGATCTTGTGCGCGGGTACGGTGCGGACGAGGTTTATGATTACAGGGACCCTGAGGCGCCGCAGAAAATTAAGGCAGCGACGGGAGGCAAGCTCAAGTACGCCGTTGACGCTATTTCTGAGCACGGCTCGGACAAGTTCGTCTCGGGTGCACTTTCGGACGAGGGCGGCAAGATTGCGTGCGTCCTCCCGTACACGAGCCTGCCACGGGCGAACATCGAGCCCATCCTCTCGATTGTTTCTGACCTTGCCTTCGACGTGAGTATCCTGCCTCGACTAGGCGTTCTAGCTAAAATGTCCGACGGAATTGTTCTGCCCAGCGCCCTGGTAGCGGGGTGTCCTACGTCGAAGATGGACCGAAGTACGCCAAGATGATCACAGACCTGATTGCTCAAGGAAAGCTTAAGCCTGCTCCCATCCTCATCATGTCTAAGGGCCTTGCAAGCGTGAGCGAGGCATTTCAGTACATGATGGAGGGCAAGGTAAACTTCAGGCGGGTAATTATCCTGTACCCCTGACTGACGCCCCATTCCGCAGGTCAGCGGGAAGAAAGTCATTTTCCGCATTGCAGATACTCCGGGCTTGTAGGGAACGCGGGTCGGCGCGGAATGGGACATACGTATGGGCAGTACTTTACATGAGGTAAGTGTAAGTTGGGATAGGCTTTATGGGACATACTACCTGTGACAGGCCTGCAATATTACGGGCGTTACTGCATACTTTGTAAGCTACGTGGCCTGACCGCATAAGCTCGCGTATCAGAGACGAGTTCGAGGATCAGCCATGAGCTCGTGAAGCGGTGAGAGCGCATATGAACCCTGCAGGCCATACTATCCTTCGAGGGGAAGTGCAAACACCATGTAGTAGAAGTGCAAAACAGCCTTGATTGGCTTCACCGTTGCATTTTTTCCTTAAAAAAGCATATATAGGTGTGGGTAGATGTCCAAAGCACTCGGATATGATATCCATGAACTTTTTGAGGGTGAACTGCACTTGCCAGAGCGATGCCGGTGAAGGGTTCTCTTCTCCCACTAGCATGTATCACGCTTCCTTCACCATCAGTCAATTTTTGTCACATTTAGTCAGCATACACCGCCGTTTCGGACACTGGTGTAGCTCTTATGAACGGCATGTATTCAGTTCATCCAAGCCTTACTATCCATGAAGAGGATCATTGTGTCAGTCATTATGTGCCAGTCATTATGCGCCTAGTATTCATCGTAAGGCACAAGGTAAGGCATGATGCAGTGGACAGCGAGGGTAGCAGGGATAGCGGTGGGACAACTATGCAACAAGAGCGGAAGATATGGGATAAATCTGTTGGTGTCCTGCGCTCATGACAAGCTAGGATTTGGTGGCTTGAACTTAGGGCGAGGAGTATACAGAGGACGAGAGGCACGTGAACAAAGTGAAATTTTCGACGGCCTGTTGCTGAGACGTAGCCTCGGACTGGGAAGCCTGAGACCGGGTCACAGGCATTAAGGATAGGAGAGAAGATTGTGAAATTTGTAGCACTAAAGAAGCAACCGAGATTAAGAAACAAGTGTTAGAGGCCGAAATCGACCCCGCCGAAACAGACTTGGAAACAGAGTCCCTCGATGCACAGACAAACTTCACAAAGGTCGTCGCGTCTTGCTCGTGCCTCGTGACTGCCCGACAGTGTGACTCGCGACTTACCGAGCGGTGCTTCAATTCTGTCCGTCTTCGACCTCCTCAGCTGTTCTACACCATCTACGCCATCTCTCTCGAAAGTAACGCTTGGTCTGCGAAGTATATAGCAGCCTTGATTTGCTACCCAGCTTTGAGAGTACGTTTCGGCAGCCTCGTTACAGCCCTGACGCGTTATTCTGTACTTCGACCCTCTTCAAGTTTCTTCCTTGCTGGATTTTACAGTGCATAGCGGACGTCGTACACTTAAAGCCTTTAATTCGTAGCTAGATTATATACATCACTATGACATATAAAAG
The DNA here is from genome assembly GCA_022160365.1 of Vararia minispora EC-137. NCBI lineage: Eukaryota > Fungi > Basidiomycota > Agaricomycetes > Russulales > Lachnocladiaceae > Vararia > Vararia minispora. Next base: position 5,708 of record MU273751.1, read on the forward strand.
TTTCAGGTAGATAGGATGACTGGGTAAGGAGTGGTGAGCAAATCTTTCGGATTTTGCACTTCTCCCACATTTCACCTTCCCCCTTGAGGGATAGTAGCATCGTGTGCGTAATGACGGCAGCGCAGCCGCAATGGCGTGACATTATCGTGCCGAGGAACTTCAGCACCACCCCCGGCCAAGAGCGGCTCTGTGGGGATGTTCGGAGGCGTTACGCGTGCTAGCCTCAAGATCCGAGCCCAGTGCCACATAGCGCGTGCACGTTGATCGCAAGCTCCGAAGCGATCTTAGGCGCAGAGTACAAGACCGTGGCCGCACCCATCTCGCTCTCATTTCACCGGTACTAGAGTACCGATCGTCGCTCTCCCTTACTCTCAGCCTTCATGTCGCGACCTGCTGTTGTGTTGGATACTGTTCTCGATGCCGTCGGGAACACGCCACTCATTCGTCTCGACCGGCTGGCGGCGAAGCATGGGCTTAAATGCAACCTCCGTGCGTTCGCTATTTTCTGTACTCTGCTCCGCTTTTGACGAGATCTCAGTCGGTAAACTTGAGTATATGTCCGCGGGCGGGTCGGTGAAGGATCGGATTGCGAAGCGGATGGTCGAGGTGGCAGAGAAGGAGGGCAAGCTGATACCCGGCCACAGCGTCGTTATCGAGCCGACATCTGGAAACACCGGTGCGTATCTCGTCTTGAAATATTGTCGTTCTGGAGGGCAGTATTGTCATGTTCCCCACGTATATCATATAGTGAAGCTTCAAGTCGGCGTTCCGTGGCCCCTTCTCTCTTCTCAAGGGGAATTTACTTCTGCTTCACTTGTTCTTGTACTCTCGGCCTCATATCTCAATTCCTCAGTCATCGTATGACTTCGAAATGCTGATGACAACTCTTCAGGCATTGGACTCGCAATGGCCTGTGCTATAAAGGTAACGCTTCTACCGCTTTCCAAGCGGGACGGGTTCTGAATACGACAGATAAGGGATATACTGTAATCATCACATTGCCTCAGAAGATGTCGCTCGTGCGTCATCTGACTGCACCTCATCATCGAGCACTAACGTGCGATTGCAGGAGAAGGAGGCTGCATTGCGTGCGCTAGGAGCAGAGGTCGTCCGCACTCCAACAGAAGCGGCGTGGGACTCGCCCGAGAGCAACATAGGTAGAAAACATCCTCTTCCGCGCCCTCTCGTGGCTGAACTCCTTCGCGACTTGTTTCATAGGCGTTGCTGCCCGCTTGCAGCGCGAGATCCCAGGTGGTATCATTCTGGACCAGTACCGGAATGTACGTGTAAGGATCTTGTTGTACGACGAGCAGCGAGCTCACGCATGATATCACCAGATTAATAACCCACTTGCTCATGAGCTTACTACCGGTCCTGAGATCATTGAGGCGGTAAAGAATACGCCGTCGACCGCTCAGCATCCGTCCAGCGGCAAAGTCGACGTGTTTGTCGCCGGTGCAGGCACGGGAGGTACTATTTCCGGCGTAGCCAAGGCCATAAAGAAGACACACAACCCAGATTGCGTTGTCGTGGGCACTGATCCAGTATGTGTCGCACCAGTTTCTCCAACTAGTCGTCTGTTGTTCATGCCGCTATGCTGCCTAGGTAGGCTCGGTCCTAGCCCTGCCTGAGACGCTCAACGCTGCGACAGGGTCGTATATCATCGAAGGCATTGGCTACGACTTCGTGCCGGACGTCCTGTCCAGAGAAGAGGGACTGATTGACTCATGGGTCAAGACGTCCGACGCGGAGGCATTTGCGGCGATCAAGGAGCTCATCCGGAGTGAGGGTATGCTCGTCGGTGGGAGTTGTGGCAGCGCGCTCGCCGGTGCGTTTGCTTGGTTGCGCACAGGAGAAGGCAAGAAGATCGCGGAGACAGAAGGGAAGAATGTTGTCGTGCTTCTGCCCGACGGGTATGTCCTTCTTGGCTATTCTTCGCATATGTTGGTCAATGGGTCTTTAGGATCCGAAACTACATAGGAAAAGATTGGTTCCTTAAAATGGCACTTGAGGCAGAGCCATCTCCGCTCGCGCAAACCATTGCGGGAATTATGAACCGCTCGGATAGCTTGGACGTGCAAACGATGTCAGACGGTGATGTAACGCTGAACAGCCGCGTCTAGAGAGTTTGCGTTTTCACTTGATTCCTCGCTGTATCATGGAGGATTGTAGACTGCCTGTCGTTCTCTCTTGTACTATCCGTTGTTGAGCTGTCAGCGGACGACTTGTTCAAAGACTGCACAATAGAGCCCGTGAGTCTATATGGCTTACTATGCTTGCGCCCGCGGCATTCCCACAGCCCCCGTTCATTGTTTGAAAATGTCAGATACAGTACAGGCGTAGCATCTTTAGCGGTGGAGATAGTATGAACTGTGAGCAGCGCACTCTGGCCGCTTAAATGCGGGTTCTTGGACCCGTTAGACGCTCCGCCGCCATGTGGTCCGAACGGCGGATCGTGATCGGAGCCTGCTGGATGACGGATGATCAGCGATCTGTGGGAATCTGCTATGTGCGCGCTCTGTGAGATATAACCGCAATATAATCAACCGCCAGCGATCCTGATGAAGCTTCCTACTGCATTCTCGTGCTTACTTAGCCCAGCCTCCGTGCTGAGATGTTGTCTGGTTCATTGCTTCTATTCGTCACATTCGAACCGCAGTCGGCTTCTTCCTCATGTCCCATGGAATGACAGGCAGGCACATCTGACCACAAATTCTCCCCGCTTACGCCAAACTATCTCGTTAGTCTCCAACTTTGGCTTCATTCGAGGTCGCTTCGAATTCGGTCTTGAAGCCTGATGGGTGGCAAGCAAGCTGGAGAACCCAATCTTCTAGGAGCCTCTGAGACAACCTTACTGTCTGCTGGCGTCGTCATACACGCCTCTACGACGCTACACAGTAATGGTGACTGGTCGTGCTGCTACAGCACATCGGATCAGTGCCTATAAAGCAAGGCTGACAAAATATTTATGTTTGCGCGTGTAGACAAGCGCCGCTCGCTCGAAACTCGGCGCAGATGGGATATATAAACGGGATGCCCTGGTTCCCAGCAAGATAGTGCAGACCTTGGGTTTCTGTACACCGCCGGTGACTTCCGTTTCCCGCACTTAAGATATTTCCATCTGTTTCTGCATGATGGCCCTTCCTTTCCTTCTAGTCTCCTTCGTGAGCGTCGCGCTAGCATTCCCTGCACCCCGTGACTTGTTCCACTTCGATGTGAATGCGGTGACGGCGAACGCCATTGCTATCGCTAGCCACAGGTCGGTGATTGTTGTTCTGTGTGACCGGCCTTATTGACGCTGTCGTGTTAGCTGGGAGTACGGTGCACTCACAGAAGCGTTAATCGAAGTCCAGCAACCCCAGCTGTCCGTCTTCTCCACAGAAAGCGCATTCCCGCCGCAATCAGACAAGTACAATATTCCAAACACCGTTGTCAGCGTCATCAGGTCGTGCGTATTTGCCGTCGACTCCTTTCCGTTCTTATGTGAAGACGTGGTACTGTAGTATCCTCAACAACGAAACTGCTGGCTCCCCTACGTTCATCAATGGGGACGGCGCGGCCGGCGACCCCGCCAGTGCGTATATACCTTCTCTGACCGAAGGCATCATCCATCTTGCCTATTGCAGGCATTGGGCCCGCGGTCCTCCTCGTGAATACCGTCGAGAAAAACCAGACGTGGGCCGCCGATGCCGAGAGGCAGCTCAATCACCTCCTCTACGACGTTCCCCGATCGCCAGCCGGTGGTATCTCCCAGCGCGAAAGCGAGGTTCAGTTTTGGTGTGTGAAGCAAACCTTATTAGTCGGTCTCTCTTGAGCCTGATACCACCAGGGCCGATTTCATGTACATGGTGCCCCCTTTCCTAGCATACTACGGCGCAATTGAAGGTAGCGATAATGGCACGGCTCTTCTCCAGGAAGCGTACAAGCAGTGTTCGGTTTATCGCTCGGTCCTGTACGATGCCAACCCCAGCCTCTGGGAACACATCAAGCTCGGATCCTTCTCTCTCACGCAGCACTGGGGCACTGGTACGCCTTCGAATCTATAACCCCACTTTATGCCGTGCCTGATATTGTGGCTCCCGTACAGGCAACGGCTGGGCCGCTCTGGGCATGATGCGTGTATACGCAACTATCAAACAGTCCAAGGCCGCGGACCAACTTTCGAGTGAGCAAGACGATCTTCTCGTATGGGTTGATGAGATCGTCACTGGCGCCTACAAGTTCCAGGTGCGTCAGCCTCAATATAATGATTGCTAGCTCTTTACGCTATGCGCAGGGAACAAATGGCACTCTCTACAACTACCTTGATCAATATACCCCGGGATCGAACGCCACCTTTGCCGATACAGCGGGCACGGCCTCAATCACAGCCGCCGCATACCGCTACATGACCGCCACTGGTGACGCGAAACATCTTGTAGCTGCCGAGCGGGCATACCAGCTTGTTGCTGCGAGCGTCGACGCAGATGGCTGGGTATTGAACGCCGTCGACCCACTCACATTCTCTACCCCGCTCCAGCCCGGCAACCACTCACCCGAGGCGCAGTCTTTCGCACTTATGATGAAGGCCGCTCGGGACGCATACCAAGCATCCCTCTGAGGGTCTGTCACGACTCTTGTAGTTTTGCTGTCCGGGGTCTATTGACTACGCTACATTCATTCGCTAAATTATGTTTCGCCGAATGTGTTTATTGGCACTAATTTTCCCATATGAATGATATCGCTTGTGTATGCAGGATATCAAATCACAGATGACTGGGGTGCGAATGCTTCGCTGCGGACGCCATCAAGCTTGGCAGCTAGTTTCCAAATGGCCATGCGACATGTCGGCCCGGCGTGCCTTCTCCGCTTATAGAGCAAACTCGCTCGTCATCGGCCTTTCTTGCTATAAACAATCCTATAGGCGGCAGCAGTATAAGCCCTGCACGATCTATAATATCCCAGCTTCATACTTTCTGGCGTCAATGACTTTGCAGATGTTGATGGCTTCGGCCGGCGTCCTTTTGCCCCACCGTCGTTTTGCATCGTAGGTTTAGCCTTCACCCTTCGTCTCTATCTTGCACACGCGCTGCGGCTGCTGCTGTGAACGTCATGGTAATGTGTGCCGACGCCATCGGTATATTGGGCCGTGGGTGCGTACTATGCCCTACGGATTTCTCCTGCTTGGAAAGGTACACGTTCACTCTCATGCTTGAGGCTGAGCGCAACGATTTTTGCGCGGCTAGTACATTACATACCTTGCAAGTGCGAGCGTGTACCGAAGCCGTGTTTGGTCATAAACGTCTCATATTGTATTGCACCTGAGGTGATGATACGCTTGAATCAGACTTCGAGCCGCTTTACACGTAGTGATACAGTGAGTCACACTCGCGCTGGTTGAACCACATTCAGTAAGATCACTGGGCCCATGAATGAGGTTTAGAACGCCGTGCTGGTGCTGTTGACATAAAAATCAAGCCAACGGAACATCTCGTCATAGTAGATGAGCCTGTGGACTGCCGTTAGCATGAGAGAAGAGGTAAGCGATGGTCATACAGGTTGTGAGGTTTGCGCCACCCATGGGACTCTTCCTTAAAGATTATGAGGCGGCTCGGTACGCCGCGCCTATGGCTGTTGAGCAAGACTGCAAGAGGAATACGAAGCATAGCACGCACTGCTGCAGGGCCGAGAAGGCCGCAATACCCTCCGTAACGGGAACACGGAAGTCAATGTCACCATGGAAGATAAGCTGTGGGGTGGACCACTTGTGCACGAAACTACTCGGGCTTTGTTCAGCAAATTTTTTCAGGACGTTCTTCTCCCAGGGCTTTCCCGTCCACTCGTAATTCATCTGCAGGATCAATGGTCAAAATAGTCGCCGAGTAGAAAGAACTACTGCGCACAAAGTAATTCAGGTCAATGGTGTACGCAAAATTATGAAGATCGAAAATGCCGGCGAGACAGACTAGCGCCTTGAAGTTGAAACCGAACTCGGGGTTGCTCTGTATCCAACTAGGTGATTCAGAGTTAACGTCGGGACATGTGCCTTGTAACCGTACTTGATTGCATATCCACCGTAGCTTCCCCCTACGGCCACAGCTCGCTCCGAGTCGATCTCTGGATGTATTTGAAGGGCCTGCTTGAAGCCTATGCGCAGATCCTTGAACGGGTCGCCTCCCCAATCCCCATTGATAGCTTCAGTCAACTCTGTACGGACGGTCAGGACGGCAAAGTCAGAGACGACACAGGATGCCCACCCTTTCCAAAGGAGATTGAACCTGTGGGGTTGATGGCGATGAAGAAGTAACCGCGGTGAGCGAAAGTGTAGGGATGTGTATGCGTGTTCCACATGTCTCCCTCAAAGTACTCAGGGCCTGCGTTGCAGGAATAGGTGTGAGCAATCGGTCCAAAAGTGCGAACGAACAGCGTTCTTCATGCACCTCCATGTATGATCAGCGCGACGGGCCAAGTCCGGTTTCTGCTCGCCTCCACGGTCCATCCGGCAGGCTTGACAGTAAACCCATGGACTCGGCGGCCTGCAGCGCCTTTGAAGAAAAATTCAGTCCTCTCAGGTTTTTCTATGTGTCTCAAGCTGTCGCGCGATAGATCAGTCAGCTGACGGGCGTGCGCTTTCTTGACATCAAGGAGACCCTCGAGGATGAAGAGGTCTCCAGGGTTGGCCATCGTCTGCCGCTTGAATAAAAGACGATTACCTGGCAGGGATTGAAGCCGGGAGACTACGCCTTCATGAGTCACCGGCTTCGGTACGAGGGAGTCCGAGGGCAACTGCAGCAGAGGATAGACGAAGATCTTGATTCGCGCCATATCCGGCGCCACAATATAGAGGTATGCGCCATCAGAGGAGAACTGGTTATGTCGAACGATCAGTGCTCCAGCGCGTACAGGGATGTATCAATGGACCTGACCGATAGCTGATTCGGGGAGCGATCCCAGTTTCGCAGGAGCACGGATTTCTCGTTTTTCTCCAGGTCGTGCATGACAATGTAGTTCCTTAAGTGAGTCAGACCGCAAGGGGGATGAAGCAGTGCGAGCACGGCTTACTCGCTCGATTCCCTCCCGTCAACTGCATCCTCCAACCATGCAATTCTTCGTCCGTCGGGGCTGAAAACTGGACCAGATGTGGCGCCGTGTCTCCCAGAAGTCAGCTCACGTGGCGGCGCACGAGCGAAGATGTCGACAACGTAGACCTGGCACAAGATTATGCATGGATTTCAGAAGACTGGTACGTGCTGTATGTCAACATACGTCCGCTTTGGTGTGGAGTGCTTCAGGCAGCGTGGGATCTTTGGTTGTGTACACCACAAGGTAGTCTGACACATGAAAGGCCTGTTTTCCGTCAAGAGTGCCTTCCACGAGAACATGCTATTGAACTGCACATGAGCAAAGGATCAGAGCATACGGGTAACGTCAATTTACATGTCCTGTGTCAGCCAAAAGGTTAATGTACTCGTCCACGAGCCGCCATCTACCATCCCAGTCCACTGTGACACGCATGGTGAATAGGGACGGACGCCTCGGACTAGTATACTTATCCATGATGCGTGTGAAGGTAGAGCCGTCGAACATCAAGGCTGTATCCTTTCTCTCCATCCAAGCGCGCTCGTTCTCGACAGTTTTTGAGAGATCGCCGTCTGGGTAAACGTAGTCTGAGAAAACCAAGGCCTGCGCTGCAGGGGAAAACTGAAAGTTGCTGGCACTGTCGGTGGGAAGGGTTCCGATGAGTTCTCCAGGTTCTAGGATAGACACCTCGGGGGAGACATAGTGCGCATAGAGGGTAGTTGTACGAGAGGTCGAGTTTCGAATAGCAATGACGAGTGTCAAGTCGTCGTACCAGAACGCGTTGCCGTCCGATGCAATGGCAAGCTCATAGGATGGAATATCGGCATCCGCATTCAGACTGAATAGTTGAAGGACGTGAGACTTCCTGTAATGCGCAAGTTAGGTTGACCGTACGGAACGAATACATCAAACCTCAACTTGTCCGTGTCCAAATCGAGCCGTGAAACGAAGACAGCGGCGAAAGTTCCGGAAGGATTGGCGACGGTCTCTCCGATCAACGGTATCTCAAGCATAGTCTTAGGAGTGAAGGCGGAGGTTTTTGTGGTGAGGGAACCGCCATGCTGAGGTGGCGTAAATGGGACCTGCGCGCACAGGGCAACAAGTGCGCCGCAAAAGCCCCAGCCTATCCACCCGAGCAAGAAGAGTGGCATGGCCGAAACTTGGCGACGACAACTCGGACTACGGAGCTAGGCTCTACTGTACAAAATAGCAAAGAATGGGAAGGGACTTTTCACTGTAATTCGCTAGTCAGACAGGTCCGTGGTCCTCGTCTGGCCGGCTTGGATCGAATATTAATCTTGCAGTGGTTCAAGGAGGAAGAGCGAACGATGGGTCCGTTATTAGAAGGCGCCCAAGGACGCGTCGGTGTCCGTGATGAAATCCCACGGTCGTCGTGGAAACAAGGCCGCACGTGACCGTGTGGGTTTCAAGTCATGACGTTATTTTTCACCCCGAGGCCAGCGAACAGGCGTCTCACAGCCGCATGGCGTCATCCACCTGCGTTATCGTAGATCGTCGTAGCTAACATGGAATGTGCGCGTCGCAAGCCGCGTTCTTCGTCCCCGACCTGCGCGTCTCAGACAATGGCTTGCGCACGTACATGTCCCGCTGTCGCGTGACCGCGCTCACGCGGCTCCCACGCGGCACCTCAACCCCAACCCAGTTTCCCTCAACTGAATGCGCCTTTTATTCTTCTGCCATCTACTGCCTCTAGCTGTAATACCGTCGCTTTGCTCTGGCCCCAGGCTTATGCGCTTTGTCTCTGCGCTCAAGTCTCTGGCTCAAAAACACGCGATCGATCGCCCGTCGAGCGCGCTCTCGTCGGTGGCAAACAGCCCAAGACTTGGAGCTATCAGGAGTACCATGGCCGAGAAGCCATCCATCGTGTCTGTCCAGGATCTTGAGACGAATCAAGCTAAGTAAGCCGAAATACCTCACTTTATCTTCTCCGAACCAACATCTTGCGAAGGTGGGTGAGCTTAAAGAAGATCCTCTGGAAGGACCATACGGGCAAGCAGGTAGGCAGCCCGGATGTATGCATGAGATGCGAAGGCCGATGAATCTCAGCGAGTTTGGGAGGCCGCTGAGAGGCGTACAAGAGGATCGTCTGGCATTGACGGTGTGCCTACTCGTACTTACCTGCTGATGCTGTCTGGACGTAAGACGCAGCGGTGGCTATCCTCGCAATAATTCGGTCGAGGCGAGATGCGTTTCCTCTCTCTACTGTCATTATCGAGCAGTACCGTCCACCGATCGACAAATTCATAATTGGTATGATCCAAGCACCCGCAAGCCTATCCTCTGTCAACGATAGCACGTTTCAGAACTCCCGGCTGGGCTCGTCGATGAAGGAGAGACAGCCGAGCAGGCCGCTATTCGTGAACTTGAGGAGGAGACAGGCTACATCAGCAAAAAAGTCCTCGATTCTACCGCGCTGCTCGCGACAGACCCAGGTACGTTCTCACCGTATGCCGCGGGGATTAAATGCACTGACTTATCTGTTCCTCGTTGAGGGATGACCACGGCAAATATGAAGCTCATAACGCTAGAAGTCATCTTCGACGATAAGATAGAATCACCCGCCCAGAAGCTTGAAGAAGGCGAAGCGATTGTGAAGCGAGTTGTAGCCCTTAAAAGTTTATACAGGGAGCTCAAGGGTTCGTTCTGTCCATGGTCGCACAGGCGGCAATTGGCTAAATACCTTCACAGAATATGAGAGCAAGGCATAGCCACAGTACACGCCACAGTTCCTCAGGGGCACTGACTATCATCGTAGGGCTTCGTTGTCGATGCGCGGCTGAACCACTTCGCGGTTGGTCTAGAAATGGCCGAACGGCTGAAGGACTCTTCGTCATGAGCAGAAACAACAGCGCTGTAGGCGACGGTTCCCAAGGGACCGAAGGACATTGTTCGATTCGTAACAGACGGAGGAGCCTCTGTCCGATTCGTAGGGAAAGGAAAGGGAGAGGATATGTTTCGTGCACGGCCCGCATCCGCGCGAGAAACTCGCGAACGACCTGTGAAACATCAATGAATGATGTTTGTGCAAAACTCGCGCCTCTAATGGTACGACTTCTTTGCTTTCTCGATGTGTGCGCGAAGCTTCTGTTGCTTCTCTTTCAAACTCTGCTTCTTCTTCCCGCGTACCCCCTTCGAGCCCATGATCATCATGATGGGCTTATTCCTTGCCTTCTCGCGGTTTGTGCTTGAGCTCTGCGTGTCTTTTTTCTTCTTCCCCTTGAGAGAACCAAACTTCTCGCGTCCTTCGCGGCCCTTTGCAATCGACGCCAGGCGCTCCTCGTAGTCCGCTTTCGCCCTTTTGCGTGGACCGAGGATGTCGTTCTCCGAAATGAAGACCGCCGTTTCATCTGCGCCGGCGCTCGCTTTCTTGGCTGCTTCGAGGGAAGCCAGCTTGCGCTTAGCCGCGGTGCCGCCGCCCGCCTCGACCGCCTTCGTCGCCGCTTGAATTTTAAGGTCATTAAGAAGCGCAAAATCAGCGGGCGTGAGGATCTTAGATCATAAGTGAGGCCGGAAAATCGTGACAGTGGATATAGCACACCTTTGTCGTGGCTAGCGTCGAGACCCGGGCCGGCGCGGTCGCTTCCTCTGCCTTCTTTTCCGTCTCGTCGTCGCTATCACTCACGTCAATGTTACCCTCTCCATCGCTCTCGACGTCGATCCAGTTTTCCGAGTCTGAGTCGGACGAGGATGAGTCCTCCTCCACGTCCCAATTCTCCCAACCCTTCTCGTCGTCCATCTCTCCATCACTCCCGCCGTCTTCGCGCACCGCCTTCAGGTGGTCCTCGAGCAGCTAGGACGCATATGTCAAACGTATCATGAGACTAGGAGCATAATACGTACGACAAGGCCATCAATGTCAACGGCTGCTTGTTCTGCCTGTCCGAAACCTTGCGGCTGCATACCCGCAGCTATGCCCATCGCTGCCGTTTTTCCCTGGTCAGGAATAATAAGCAGGAAGTCTTCTGGTAGCTCTGTTCCGAAAACGTACCCGCTCGCGTCGTTTAAGCATCCCGGGATTAACCTCTCGGAATAGTTGGAGTAGCCCGCGGGCAGCAGCCGTAACAGCCTTATCGCGGCTCTTGCGGTATTCGACGAGGTCTCCGAGCAAATCTTCTTCCATTGCCCACGGCTGTCTGCGGCATATCTCGCGTACAGAGTTGAGGCCCGCGGCCACAACTTCTGATCCAACACCGGGATGAACGAATTCGTGCGCGAGTTTGCGCACGACGGGCATGAGAACGTCCGGCGGAGTAAAATCGTGGACTGACTGCGCGAGCGCGGCAAGGATCGCGGGGACGCGTAGCTGGTGGTGAGTAAGGTACTTGATAACGTAGGAGTAAAACCCGAGAACGGTAAGTTTATGTGCGACGGTGACGCGGGAGAGCAGTTGCATGAGCAGGATCTTGTGGTCCAGCGAAAAGCGCGCGTCGTACTTATGGAGCATGTCGTACAGCTTTTCAGCGAATGTCTGTGGATCATGCAGGAGCTGCAAAGCAGGGAAGTTGGGCGTGCGTCCGGAGTCTTTGCGCTTCTTCCTCTGTAGACCGTAATGAGTTTTGGCTTGGGGTGGATATACGAAGCGCAAGACTCACGTTTTTCGCTTCTTTTAGCTGCTTGCGCATCTTCTTCTCGCCGCTGCGTGTCTTCTTGTTGATTTCCCTGCGATGCTGCAGGGCCTTCACGTCAACCTAGCATCAGGGTTGGTCAATGTAACTCTACGGGTGATGCTTTTTGGAGACACCTCTTCCTCCTCCTCGTCGCTCTCTTCCTCTTCCTCCTCGCTGCCAAGGAAGAAGTGCAGCGACGCGCTCTGCACCTTTGTGACAGGATGGAAGCACCCGAGCGCAACGATAGCGACTGACTTCGCGTCGTCCCTACAAAGATCAATTCTTGAATTCCACATAAGAACAAGACCTACGCACCAAATACCCTTCTTCCACAGCTCTTTCGTCATGACCACCGCCCACATGGCTTCATCGCCACTATTCGTGAGGCCCTCAGGTGTATGTTTAGGCTGAATGCGCAGCTTCCCCTTGTCACCAGTGACGGTACCGTCCATGCCACGCTCGACCATGCCGAAGAGCATCGCCTGCACGGCACGGTTCAGCTTGTGATTTTTCGCCTTGGAATTTGCGGTCTTGATGTCAGTCAAGATGGTGCGGCGTATGAAAGAGCGGAGGGACGGAGACGAAGAGCGGGGAAGAAGGGGGAAGAGTGTCTTGAGGAGGCTTTGGGTACGTCAGGGGCGGATCGGGAGTATAGGACAGACAACGCACACAATGGAGGTGATGACACCCTTGTTCTTGAGCATGACCAAGTTTTGTACGAGAACATGGCGCATGTCGGGCGAAAGAGACCCGTAATGCTCGAGTAGGAGCGTGGAGATGTGCGACGGGAATTCGGCCGTTTCCTTGGGGTAACATTGCGAGGTCTACAGACGAAGATGAAATGACACTATAAGACGGCAATAGATGTATGCACCTGTGCGATGAACGACACAAGCTCCCTGAAGTGTCCTGCATGTTCATCCGGGCTGATCTGGAATATTTGGCGAGTGCTATTGTAATGGTTCCATTGCTGCAGGAACTCTTCCTTATAAGAGACCGGGTCCCGCTTGATCAGGTTTTGTAATTGCGGCAGGTTTGCGGTGCGTAGAACTCCACGCGGCATGGCGGGTTTTGTGGAGGGGAAACAAGCTTTGAAAGCTCTGTCAAGCGCGATCTATCTGCTCAGTTCACTCAGTTCGCGCCGCGCTCCCAGTCGAACGCGCAGAGCCAAGCTGCAAAAATTTCCACGTGCAAGCTAGGCCTATGATCGGACCGATATTCCGGCAATACTGGCTGGAACGGTTGACCCTGCTTTCAATGCCCACTCCCATCCCCGTTGCTGGTCATTCGTAACCTCTTGCATACGTGCTCTTATCAACATAAAGCATCTTTAACCCCCCGTTCGTCTCTATGCTACCCCGGATCTGAAGTTGGTGACCGCTCCCACCTGGTCCGCCGCGTTGAACCGACGCCATCGCAGCTGGCCAGTTCTAGGACACCGGACCGCACACCGACTTCAACACGGATTTCGGGTGCATTTACCGAATCCGGAGTCCAATCTGAGAAATGTGGACTTGTTTGAATGGATACTCGATCTGTCAACGGTCGCGGGGGCCGGAGGAAAATTAGCGGCTCATTGTCGCTGCACGTAGGCTCATGGTTGCTTCTGGGTATCTTGAGACGGACGAAGATTCCCAAGAAATATCTATCGCAACGATGGTTCAGGCGTGGTATACTGTGGAGAACGGCACATGCAGAACGCCCTACACTTCACAGAAGCACAGCATGCTCGATAGCATAATAGACGCGCAGACGTTAATATTGGCCACATCACGCAAACGAGCCGAATATCATACACATTTCCCGCAAGTCCGGGTCCCTCTCGCACTATTGATGACATCCGTCGTACGGGGATCATTGTTGCTTTCAGGCGTGACACGCCGGTTCCCATAGCTGACCCAGTGATTTACGTAGTTGTAGCCCTCACTAGATTCCGGCCTCGACCAGCGAGACTAAACCTGCCACCGTTTACTGGGCGCGTTGACAGAAGCCACGGGGTCCCGTGTGCCGTGCGGTGGTGGCACCCCTTGAATTTCGCTGAAGGCGACTGAACCGGTGAGCTTTGGAGTAACCGCATGCCATCGGCCTTTGACAGCCTGAGTCTTCACGGCCCGAATCGCACGAGTCTATTCTTTGTATCTAGCCCAACATTCCTCTAAACGCAACACACGGTGGATGTCTCCCTGTCGCGGGCGCGCCATGCAGACTACTCCGTAAGCTTTGAATGCTTCAACGTCGAGACCATCGCCCTTCCCCGTTCATGCTTGCGGACACACAGCCTCTTCGTCGCGTTGCGACCTCATCCCGTTCTCAACAGTCTTACACCAGGCACCGCGAAAGGGATACGCCCGTTCTCTCGCGCAGCCCTCTGATACGCTTAAATACACTACGGTCACCGCGTCAGGGAGCGGTAGCCCTTCGCCCAAACCCGCAGCTGCCGTGCAGGGCGCTGCACTGACTGATTTCTTCTCCTTTCTATTACTGCGTAGCAATCCTCTGCACCTGTTACTCTTTCCAAGGGCCTATCCTTTCTAGCTCGCCTCAGTCGCGCCTCGTTATTGTCGCAACGACACCCCCGCATCCGCCCATTTCAAACTAATTGCTGCCGTCAAACTCCACGTCTCAAGACATGTCTGCACACATCACTCGCTACAATTCCCCGAGCCCTTATTTACTTGAGCCAATCACCTCCAATGTCTTTTATGAGCACACTGAGTACGTGCGTCTGTCCCACATCCGCTCTGCTAGCTGACTAGACCCCGACAATCTCAGTGACCGCTCGCATTCGTCCGCCTCTTCCCTGGCATCCACCCCCTCTTCGCGCGTTTCATCCGTCTCTTCACCCCCGCGTCGCTCGCACCGGCGTGTTATGAGCCTTTGGAAACGCGTCACGCGCTCGATACGCAAGCCCGAACGCGCGTCGGTGCTACCTGCGGGCTTCGAGCTCATGAGCGCATCGGAGAAGCGTCGGACGCTGCTGCTGCTTTTGCAAGGGCCGCAATGAACCATATAGAATCTGTACAGTAGAGGGAGATATTGGGTAAGCTGGATCACATTTATTTTTTTGCGGTTGCATTCTGTTTCGTAGCATTGCTGTATTTCTGTCGCACCTCCTGCGGCTGGCACGCGTGAGGATCAGTCACATAACCGCTTGTGCACAATTTACACCCACACCGGGGGTTCGTGCAAACCAACCAGATCGAGAGGCCTGTGGGAGGGGAAGAGATGGGATTCACGATCACAGGCGGCTACTAGTACTATAGCCGGTGCCCCTAACGCCACCACGGGTAGTGTGTCATCGTACGGCAACGATCGCGTGCAATGTCCAATGTTGACGGTCGTATGGGCGTTGTGCCTATAGGTCGTGTCTTAGCTAGCGTGTAGACCTTAGCTTTGTTGGCTGATAATCACTAAAAATAGAGCCTAAGTGTGCGTTGCCGCGAACGTAGATGGCTTCCGGTGGCGGCATCTCAATACGTCACAGGCGACGAATGCGACGTGACGGCCATCCCCCATGTACCAGTTGCTACGGCGTGCCGGGTGGTAGGGTTTCCCTTTGGTACGTCTTGTCCCGCTAAGGGCCATCCCGGAACGAGAAAGCACGGGCCGGAGCTTTCAAGCTGCGGACGTCCCAGGCGTCTGAAGCCGAGTCGCGTGGCTGTCTTATGCACTCTTTTAAGCGAAGGGCGTGAGGATGATTGGACCGTGACGGATGCCAGTGATCCCGAGTTTGGCATGTCCGTGGTAGATTGTTCAAGTACTCTCGGTGGCGCAGGAGAAAGACAGGACGTGCAAGTCTAACCGACTGCTTTCTCGACCAGCAGCGTGAATGTTGCTTCGAACCTGTGAAATATCAAAACCGCAATAGGTTACTGGTATTTCCGGAGCCATGTCGAGAAGGTGTTAAAACAAGCTTGTCTTATGGAGGAAGGGGGAGGGACAAATGGAGGGAAAGGACGCTGGCCTTGACCCGCCGGATCGTGGACAGATGAGGCTTCGGCAACAGACGGGGGAATCATACAAAGGTGGATAGCTTGGCAGCTATAAGGCCTTGCGCACACTCCTTCATTCCTCCACAACGTTGCCGCCCTCAAGTCGGTGCTGTCCTAACCGCTGCTCCCAACGTTAGCTCCGCGCACGTCTTACCTCTCCTCTTTCATCGGAACTTGCATACCCTCCTTCACCCAGCCGCCATGGCCCCGTCCGCTCTTTTCATCTTTGTCTCCGTCGTGTTGGCTCCCCATGTTCTCGCCCAGTCCACTCTGGACTTCCCGGCGACGCCGCTTAACCAGCTCTCATACCCCCATCCAACGGACGCGCCTTACCAGATCTACCCTCCTACTGGCGCGCGGTATACCCGTGGCCCGCAGACCGGCTACAACATCTGCAACTCGACCACCGAGGGCCAGAGCTCGATGTGCCAGACTATGTACATCAACGGTCTCGATGGTGGGTAGGCTTCGTACCTTTTTGCGTCCCATGATCCATGGATACACATAGACCTCTGTCTCTGGGGTCCGGCCACTGCCAACTCGCTCATCGCCAACACGGAGGGCGAGGTAATTGCACACTGCGCCAAAACGGGCTACGGCACCCGCATCATGCAGTCAGGTCTGGTCAAGGGCGCCCAGCTCCTCAAGACCTCTGAGTACTGGATGATTACCGGTATCATCGACCAGACCCTCATTAACATCCAAGCCGGCGATAACGGAGGCGAGCTCGACTCCGGAGGACAGGACGGAGTATGCGTACTCACATTGTTGGTTCCGTTTAACAATGTCCTGACTCGGGGCATCTGCAGCGTGGTAACCCTATTGGTGGCCTTGTTTATTCCACTGCCTGGGCGAAGGACAACCTTCCAACGCAGATTCAGTGGTGGACAGAGTTTATCGGCAACAACCAGTTCTGCATCAAGATCTGCAACCCCGACGGCAAGAACGAGGCTGGCTATTGCCAGCATACGCTCGACCGCATTGGTCTTGGCTATAACTGCCCATCCAAGTACACCATCGACGGCGGCAACATCGCGGAAGGTGATTTCGAGGTCTGCGACTCAAACCTGATGACCGTGCCTGGCATCTACGTCGAGAACGGCCAGACGATGTCGTACGAGCAGCCACCCGAGGCGCTCGGCCAGATAGCAACTATCCCGTACCTGCCCGTGGCCGTCGCGTCGTCTAACTGCCAGAAGTTCACGTCTTCAGCGCTTTACACTCAGATGGTCACTCCCACCGCTACCTCGAGCGCGTCGTCGTCAAGCGCATCCAGCACTGGCGGCCACACGATTACGTCGCGCACCGCGACTGCGACTGCTGCATCGGCGATGAACACGTCGGCAAACAGATCCTCGAGTGCAATGACCATGTCCTCTATCTTCCTACCGGTCATCGTGGCCGTCGCCGGAGTTGTTGGCTCGATGGCGCTTCTGGCCTGAATGTACGCCGTTACATTCGTACTTTGAGAATGATACTAGATGGATGTCCTCGGTAGTCTAAGGAGGTTCCAGCATACAGTATTAGCCCCGCCAGTGAGCGTTAGTCTGTTTCTTAGCTTAGTGAGTTTTTAGTCTTGGTTCACTGTATGCCAATGCGCACCCTGCACAGCGGCCCGTTGGACTCAGCTTTACGTGATCATATTCGCCTGTTACGTCCGTGCGAGTACGGAGCCGGGGGAGATTGGCATCCAGCAGCGGACGGCACGTTGCTGTGCGGCGCTGGATCGTGACGAGCAGCTCGAGAGCTGTGCGGATATAGCACGACACGTACGGCATCCTGTCAAAACATTCGATCTCACGTCGCGGCCATGTAATGCATCCGGCATAATACTGTAGACCAGCTCCGCTGTCGCAATCGACGGTGGCGTATTCGTAAGGGAGACGCGCGGAATGTCGGGCGCGCGGAGGTCGGCGGAACTGGCCAGGACCGCGACTATGCCGAGTCGTGCGATGAAGCTAATCGCACTACACGGGATCGTCAGGGTGTGGCGCGCCGGAAAGAATTCAAGGACGCCCTGTGGGTCCGAAGCAGTGAAATCTCATCCCAGGCTGTACGCGGCCCGTGGGCTATGTTCGATTTGAATATGCAAAGACAGCGGTCGGAAAGCTCAGCAGGAACATTTTCGAAGAATCTTAACTTGCCATGGTTGAATCGCCAGTCGACGACCCTCAAAAACAGGGGTAGCTGGTGTTGTCCGGATAAAGCCACGTGATCGCGTCGTATTGTTCCGCAGCGCAGTTCTGGAACGGGGAGCGCTCTAGCGAATTCTAGTCGAGCTCGTTCACTTCGAGAACGAACCATTTATTGGCCAGACGTTCATGGCAACGTATGCAACTCACAGCAGAGGTATGCAATAGGCACACTGTACCACCTCGAAGCCAGTCCTGTTAGCGATGAGATCCTTGGCGAAGTCAACGGTGTTGGGTGGCTGAAACTTGAAGCTTGAAGCTTGAACGTTTGGACGCTAACCCCTAGTCAACTTCTGTGAAACAGGGAAGGTCACGTTCCCGTGAGGACGTGTCGGTCAACAAGGCGGCGCGCACATTGCACTACGAATTTTCTGGATCCGACGCCGAAGTTAGGGTGCGTCCCACCTTATAAGGGCCAAGACAAAACAAGGCAATGGACGTCAGCTCCTGACCATTGGGACCTGGAAGTATAGAGCCCTGCCCCATGTTACGAGGTCAGACAGCAGTCTCGTCGCTGGTATGGTGCGTGTGGCACTGGAACAGGTTCTCGCAAGGACGAAGGACCGATAGGAAGAAAAGAAGTCGAAGCATTTCTCGTACGCGTAGGCAGTGTGCTTATTATATAAAGACGGTCATCCGGTTGGCGCCCGGAGCTGATCGCTACTTCTTTCAAGCCGAGAGAGGGACCTCAAAGCTGCGCATCTAACGATCGACAAGCCGCAGTGAAGAGAGGCGAGACTCCTCCGACGATTGGCATACTTTGAGGGAAGAGCTAGCAGTCGTGCACGGCGGCCTCACGCGGCGAGTACATTACATCTGGACGCTTGTGCTGTGGATGACAGCGATTCCGAATCATGGATGTCAGCCGGTAGCCTTGTTCCTTTCATTTGGGACGACGTTGGTGAGGCTGCGGTAACGGCATGGCCGACGTGGGATTTGAAAAAGGAAGCGCTAAATATAATCAACACATGCGACGGCTCGGGACCTTCCGATGGCGAGCGGGTCTATTTATCTGCAGTTCGTGTTCGGTGGTGGGCTCGCATCTGGATGCCGGAGGATCCATGTTTAGTCTATAGTGCGGGCGAGGCGACTGCTGTGTGGCCTTGAACGGCGTATACCTGCGAGGACAGAAGTGCCTCACACCAGCTGCGTTTCTTCGACCTAGCGACGCCTGTGCTGTTGATCAAACACTTGCCAAAAATATTACATTGAGACCGCGTCAACGTGCCGTGCAGCGGTCGTGGGGAGCCGGGCTGATGCATCGGACCATAAATACGTCGGCCTGGGCGCTTGTTCCTCCAGCTCTTCCTTCCGCCCCCAGCTTGTCCACGTCGACGTTCTTGTCGTTGCCTTTGTCGCCGGCTCTCCTCCTTTTCTCGACCCATTAGAGCCC
Source organism: Vararia minispora EC-137 (assembly GCA_022160365.1). Taxonomy (NCBI): domain Eukaryota; kingdom Fungi; phylum Basidiomycota; class Agaricomycetes; order Russulales; family Lachnocladiaceae; genus Vararia; species Vararia minispora. The sequence goes on from MU273751.1 coordinate 24,972, forward strand.
TTTATCCCCTTCAGCTTACAGTATACCCTCTCGTCCCTCGCTTGCCATCATGGCACCGTCCACTCGTTCCGCCTTTGTCGCTTTTGCCTCGGCTGCTGTTGTCGTTGCACAGCAGAGCACCGTCACCTTCCCTGCAACGCCGCTCAACCAGCTCGTATTCCCTCACCCGACCGATGCCCCCTACCAGATTTACGGTCCCAATGACCCCATTCAATATGTCCGCGGTCCGCAAACCGGTTACAACATCTGCAACTCGACTACTGAGGGTCAGTCGTCTATGTGCCAGACCATGTATGTCAACGGTCTAGATGGTAAGTAGCATCTCATGCACAGAGCGGATTATGCGACCTAAGTAACATGCTGAACAGATTTCTGTCTCTGGGGTCCCCCGGCGGCCAATTCGTTGATCGCGGACACAGAGGGCGAGGAGGTCGCTTGGTGTGTCAAGTCCGGGTACGGCACACGTCGTATTCAGGATGGTCTCTTCAAGAGCGTCCAACTTCTCAAGACGAGCGAGTACTACATGATCGTGGGTACTATCGACCAAACCCTCATCAACATCCAATCAACAGATTCTGGAGGTGAGCTCGACTCCGGAGGACAGGATGAGGTACGCTTGTACCGTTTCTACGACACGAATGTTTACTCATAGTGTCTTCAGCGTGGCAATCCCATCGGTGGTCTTGTCTACTCGACCATCTGGGAGACGAACAACCTTCCAACGCAGATCGAGCACTGGACTGAATTCATCGGTAACAACCAGTTCTGCATCAAGGTATGCAACCCCAACGGCACGAACCCGGATGGCTACTGCCAGCACACACTTGACCGCATTGGCCTCGGCTACAACTGCCCGTCCAAGTACACCGTCGGTGGTAACGTCCCGGCTAATGGCGACTTCGAAATTTGCGACTCCGACCTCATGATGGTCCCCGGTCTGTATGTTCAGAACGGTCAGACGCTCTCGTACTCGCAGCCGCCCGAGTCGCTCGGCCAGATCACGACGATCCCGTACCAGCCTTCACTCGTCTCATCCTCTAACTGCCAAACGTTCTCCTCGGCCGCCCTCTTCACTGGCCTCGCGTCCCCTACCAGCGGCGCATCTAGCGCTGCTCCGACTGGTGCCAGTGCATCTGGTACCCATGCGTCCGCATCTGCGTCTGCGTCCGGTTCTCGCACCGGCTCTGCCCAGGGCTCTTCTGCGACCGGTGGTTCGCAGAACACTACGTCGGCTGCCACGACTATGTCGTCGCTCGTCTTCCCCGTTGTCGCCGCCGTCGCTGGTGTCGCGGGCTCGATCGCACTGATGGCTTAAGGGACGCGTAAAAACGGTTACCCATCTGCTTCATGTCTGCACTGGCTCATTACGCACGATCTGTCTGCATTTACGGTTTCGCGGGGGATGGACATTGATTTTTTCTTTACGCTGATGCTCCGATGCTCGTTTTTACCGTACACTACTAGCTCGAGTGGTAGCTTCGCAGTGTGCTCCACGAATGGGACTGTTAATCGTCACTCGCCGTTTGCGGAGAGGAAGCGCTGCGATCGCCGCATGGCCCAACGGGCAGGGATCGCCGGGGGATAAGTAACAAATCTGCCTTGTCACGATTGGGCAGTCTCGTGGAAATACGACAGCCGGTAGGATGTGGCAGCTAGTATAGCGCAAGAGATTTATAACGGAGACCGCTGCATAGTGCATTTATCCCCCTGATGGTGGCAGAGCGGCCCAGGTGGAACCAAAGGCCCTTGCAGCGGGGTGGAAGCGGCCCTTGCTATTACCCTCATATCCTACTACCGCCGCGACCTGCCCTCCCTGACCATCGTCTGCAGCCCACTACTTACGCGTTTGGTGTCTTGTCGTCGCTGTTAGCACAACAAACATGTATCATCTATTGACTGACGCCGGTTCCAGCTCCGGGCAACGAGGTGTTGACGTGCACTTAGAGTTCACGCAAGACCATTCCTCGCTTCGTCCTTCGCTACTACGCTTGTTTCTAATACACAGGGGCTTCTTTGCAAAAAGCTGTGTACAGTTGCGACAAGCATCTCCTTGTGATCGCTACACCGACCATAGTGTCCCTCAGGAACGTACCGCGAAGTGGTGCCCCACTGGTCCAGCCAACTTTGCCAAGCTATCTCTCCATTCACAACTTCGATCCCTGATCATCGATCACCCCTTCTCTTGAAGAGTTTTTAAGGAAACCGTTGGAATTGCCCCCTACGTCGACGGAAAGTACACCATCCCCGCTCATTCTCGAGATTGTTCTGGCGACGTTAACCAGCAGCTTGACAAAGACGAGAATACCAGCATCCAGGAGGATACCTTGTCAGACGGCAAGGTGGCCTCCAGTCGGCCTCTCCCTCTTTCGTTCCGTCCTCTGCAGTCGGCTGATCATTCTGATCGTCGAGAGTATCTCGTGTCAAACCCCACCTTCGCGCTCGTGTGTAATGGCGAGGGACCACTCGCGCTGAACGCTTTCTGCTCATGTACATGCAACCACATGCACGGCCTGTCCGGCGTTCGAGCGTTCCACGGCTATCGGCGGGTGCTGTCACAGGATCGTAGCTAACTTGTTCCGTGCGCTATCGCTCTACACATGCGCTTGTCGGCCTACACTCGACAGAAGCCAACCTATTGCGAATACCTCGTCGTTTGTCACTTAGTACACACAGACAATGAGGCCGTGCTGAAGGAAACGCATGAATAGATCGAGGCAAATCTCCCTCATACATTCGATGTAGCCAATGATTCCGAGGTCGCCTTGAGGGTTAAATAGTGCACTGTTGCTATTCCTCCTCTAATATATGTCCCCGCTGCAAATCAAGGACTACTGAGAGAGGGCATCTCAACAGGGCCCGTACTAACAAAAAGCAAGATGTCAGCCGTTGTCGGTGGCGGGTGGATCATGCTCTTGCCTTAGCGTCGTTGATGATAGCCTCGAGGCCTGCGGATGTCGATTCTGGCGTGAAATGGGATCCAGACTGGTTAGTGAGGTACCAGTTTGAGCCGATGTCGTTGTTCGCGTCGCGCTGGCGAAGCGCAGCAGAGGCCTGAGTGCCGATGAGTGGGTTATACTTCGCCGTCCGAGCAGCGTCGTTAGCGGTATCAAGGTAGTACTGCAGGTGCTTCATGAAGAGACCCTTGGAATAGATGATAAGCAGGAGAACAATGCAATATTCGAACATCTCTTTACTTTGAATTGCTCCTGCGAAGCAGCATTAATCAGGATATCATCCGATCAGCTTGGTGGTACTCAACTCACAGAGTCGGCGTTACACGATGACGTCGCACCATCGCAAATCTCTTTGATGACTCCGTTTACAGTGTTGATACTGAATTCCGCGTCAAGTGTAATCTCGGCCTGATCGAGCAGCGTCGTGTTGCCTGTTATTGCGTACAAAGTGCTGAGGCCAGCTGCAATAACCCCCTTCCAAGATTGTCAGAACAGGGCCTGTCTGGAGCGGCTATCACGAACCTGATTGTACGTCCAGGTATTCTGAATCCAAAGTTCAGCGGAGATCATGGTAAAGGGCATCATAGCAAACCTGTCCATTGTTTTGGCAGGTGCTAAGGTCGAGCCCGTCGTTCCAAAGCCCCTGGGCATTGCGCATGCCAGAGTTTTCCACTGCAGCAAACCGTCGTGATAGGCATCTGTGATAGAGTAAAATCGCAGTCACTTACGCCACGCCCATGTCTGGAGATCGATTATCAAAGTCAGTGCTCACAGCCGCAAGCTGAAAGGGTTAACAAACCTTCAGGGCATTATCTTTAAACGGCTGGCTACCCGTGAGCTGGAAGCCGCGTGCCGATGTGTACAGGAAGAGCTCATTCGTGATTGCATTCTTGTACGTATGCCCTGTCGTCCACCAAACTAGAAGACAGTTGGCTTTCCACAAAAGCTGGGACTGAGGAATCAATACCGCCGCCGCCGCATGTATTGTCCCACTGGGCCGCGACATTGTTGTATATCGTATTGGCGGTATTCTGAGGAGTCGAGAGTCTGGAGGACGGCGGCGAGAGAAAGGGTACACACCATGTAGAGAGTGGTATCTTGGCTGTGAGCGCGTTTGTAATCTGCAATCTAGCGCCGCGGCGCTGTCACCAAGGAATCTCAACAAACGTGAGCCAGAGAACGTACCTTCCAAAGCGCTAGAATGATCCACTGTCGTACCGTCAGCCTCGCCCATTGCACTGCCAAGACAAAACCGAAGCTACCTGAGCGTCATCGTTGAAGCCCTATGAAAACCGGTGAGACAGAAAGGAAATAAAAGCAACTGCGAGGGCACACATCGTTATAAGCGTACCAATCCTGGTTCGGGTTGGACTGTGCGGTCTGCACTACGCCCCAAGTATTCCCCACAACCTCCCAAGTCGTCGAGCCCGCTCCCAGCATAAGATTATGAATATCCTCAACTGCATTCTGTCTCCCGAATTATGAGCGCGAGCATTCCGGAAACGCAGAGAATAGCATACGGCATCCGTCCAACGCGAGCCACCAGTATACTGCCCACTGCTGGTGCTGTAGTAAGACTGTAGACGCGTCGCAACAGCCTAATGAGCAATAGCATACTACGATTAGTTCGTGCACAATATTGATGGTATTCAATGAATGCTCACGTTGGCCTCCGCGATGGTGGCTGTGCATTGTCGTGCTTGGATCCGACCAAGGGCGGTCGGGAGTCCCATGGCAACTGCGACAGCAGCTAACGAACGCATTCTTGTTGCTGAAACAGGGTGTTGGGGAGAATGATAGTTAGCAACGCCATGCAGTATATGTAGGCAACCAGGCGCTTCAATTATGCTTTTGGCGACGCAAGGTAAATAGCGTCTGTTAGTACTAGTTCCGCACGGCTCCATCATGTACAGGGTCACTCGACCTCGACTGGCACTCGAGAAGCGAAGTATCTGCGTCATGCACGAACATGTGTCTGCTTCACTGAGCATAAGCCACATGGGCCGTCTGTTGGCATCGATATGCCAGGACACAAATGAGCAAACCGATGACAAATGGGACGCATTGGGTCCGAACATCGTGCATAACGACTAATCTGGGACATTATCGCTGCGTCGATTATATCTGGAGGAAAAACTATGGCCGACGTACGAAGCTACATAGGACCAGCAAGGCACGTAACCCTGCCAAACAAGGGCGTACTCCCGCGCCGGTAAAGGGGCCGAGAAAAGAAGGCTATGCTGTACGCGCGGAAGGGAGACAAAAAGGAGGCTCGATCTGCTGTGTGTGATAGAGGAATGTACGTGGGAGTCGTCATGAAGCACAGGAACGATCCATGCAGCGCTCGAATGTCAATCACAGGGCCCGTACTGTAAGCGATAAGGTACGCTTCATACTGGCAGAATACGGACATGACGCACCTTGGCCGCAGAGACGAAGCATGCGAGGCCACTCGTGGTCGCCTCGGGCGAGAAGATGGAGCCGCCTTGGTCAGGCGCATACCAGACAGAGCCAACATCATTCGCCGCATCTTTTCCAAAGTGGAATGCCGCGGAAGACTGCGATCCGAGGAACGGTGCGTATTTGGCAGTTCGAGAAGCATCGTTAGCATTGTCAAGGTAGTACTGCACATGCTTCATCCATATGCCTTTAAAGATTTGCTGCACCGCCGACTCAGCTGCGATGATCACAGAAGGTAAATAATGTACGAACTTGATTGTGGTCGCAATTAGGGGACGAAGCATCGTCACAAGACTCTTTAAGGATGTTGTTGACCGTGAGGTGCGCAATCGTGGCGTCGAGAGTAACCTCTGCTTGATCAAGCAATGTTGTATTACCCGTAGCCGTGTAGAGAGCACCAAGACCTGACGCAATGACACCCTTTGGACAGTCTCGGATACGTTGCAAACTAGTAGAGCAAAAATCGACGTACTTGATTGTAGGTCCAAGTCGTCTGATTGCAATCGTAAGTAACGGGATACGAAATTCGAAAACGAGCAGTGTACCTGGCCATTGTTCTGACAAGTATTGAAATCAAGACCGTCATTCCAGAGGCCCTGGGAGTTACGCATCCCGGAGCCCTCCACTAAAGTTCGTCAGAAATGCGAGCAGAAGCAAGGGAGGAACATACGCCAGGCCCAAACTTTCTGCGCATTTGTCAAGAAAGTTTGGTTTCCAGTGCGGAGATAGCCAGAAGCTGACGTCAGCAGGAACAATTCGTTCGTGACAGCGTTTTTGTAGGTATGAGCGCTCGACCACCAGACTTCAGCTCAACGGTTAACAATATTTCGGGGCTTTAGCGAGAGAATGAATCACCCCCGCCGCCGCATGTGTCATCCCACTGGCCGGCGACGATATTATAAAGCTGACTGGCCGCGTTCTACATTGCGCGGTCGATCGGGGTTTGAATCTGGATATTACTGGGCCGTAGAGCAAACACACCATGAAAGGGGTGATATCTTGACCATGAGCCGCCCTGTAATCGGCAACCTTCCATAGCGCGAGGATGATCCACTAACAATCACGCTGTTTCTTGCAAAGACTATGTGCTGATGGACGTGAGACGTACCTGGCTGTCATCCCAGCTCCCAGCGACAATGCTTCCCCAGTCCGTGGAGGGGTTCTCCGCGGCACGTCCAATGCGCGAGGTGTCATCGACGCTCGCCCAAGTAGTAGTGCTAGCGGCGAGCATAAGGTTATGGAGGTCCTCGACCGCGTTCTGTACCAACGTCAGGATCGACAAGCCCTTCATTACGGAATTGTACACACAGAATCCGTCCAGAGCTCGCCGTCATTGTAATTCCCGGTATTTGCGTCATACCACGTCTGAAGTTGAGTAGCCACCGTCTACGAAAGCGTCAGCGTTGCACTAACTATGGTACGAATAGTGCACGAACGTTCGCAGTGGACAGCGTCGACGCGCACTGAGCTCGGCGCTGAAGTGTCTCGCTTGCGCGCGGGCCTGCGGAGACCAGCCAAGAATAAGCGGCTGCAGTTAAGAAAGTGCTCGTACGCATCGCGACAAGAGTGAACAAATCGGTGACGAAGGCCCGTTCTTTGACCACCTCTTAAGTACGCTCGGGTTTATAACTTGTGCTCGGAGAAGCCTCCCGGTATTCCATCAATGACGTCCCCTGACTGCTTCCGCGCTCAAGATGGAGATGTGCAAACGACGGTGAGAGCGTAAGCTAATCCCCATCCCATCTTGGTGCACTGATTGTTTCCACCAATGAGTACGAGTAGCACTGGGAGTGAGCCTATTCCAGAAGGGTGACAGTGATCACGGATCAGGTCAACTGCTCAGGTATCCATCCGGTTGCCGGTAAGCGCCTAGAGCAGTTTTATGCGACCGCGTGTGTGGTGGACCACGAGATGCTCGGTGCTGCGTGGCCTCCTAGGACTGGTAGTCACAGTATCTGTACATTATGGGTTCGGCCCGTCAAGAGGCTGAAGGAGAGGGGGACGGGTGTCGCGGCGTGGGATGGTACTGATTCTGTGAAAGAGCTGGTGATCCAGGTGAAGCTCTGAGCTCTCGGACGTACGACTGGGTTCATGTGACCATCACGCACGTGGCGAGCACACGCCACCGATTGCCCATACCGCGACAAACCACCTTCATCTTTCCTTCGTTGGACTTCGCCATGCATGTCCTACTGATATTGATACGGTAAGTCAAAGGAGTCCGCTAACATCATACGTTGTCCACACGACCGCAAGCTACATGGAGCATGAAAGCACTGCCCTAAACCACTCCTCCGCGCTTTCCATCCTCCAAAAGTTCAGCGACACTCCGCAACCGAACCTCAGACAATAGCTGCTCCTTCGGCGGCGCTGACGCGCCGGAGAAATTCCACTCCTCCATGTACGCAAAATTGAGCGCCGTTTCGGTGGCCGCTGGGTCGTCCATAACTTTCTGCACCCCGGACACTGGTTTGTATACTATGTTGAAACGACGCCCTGACGAGGTATGTATCAGCGGCCGATGGGCCCATTCACCGCAGCTTGCTTACCGTAGAATCGACCCAGCTGCGCAATAAGTACGTTCCATGTCGTATACTCCCCACAGACATACGTCTTTTCGGTCTGGGCCGTGGAGTCAGCGTTTGAATATTGGCCGCCGGCGAGATAGCATGCACTCACCCATTCGGGCACTTCAAGGAGCTGCGCTCCGACGCGGGCGACGTCGCGCGCAGCCGTGAGACCGATGGCCTCCTCCCCAGATCCTGGAATTACAACGTCGTCAAAACCATTGTTGATGTCAACAGGCCACACGGGATATATGTCTTTCAAGTAGATCTTGTCGGCCGGGACAACGTAATCCATAAACCACCCATGGCAGAGCAGCGTATATTTGATCGCGTCCTGCCTTGCGAGCCTTTCACGGAATGGCACATGCGTGTGTAGGTGGAAACGGGGCTTGTCCCAGTGTACGTCTATGTTACCGTCGTACTCGGACGGTACAAATCGCTTTGCAGTCTTCGACGCCGTGCATGCTGACAGAATGGATTCGTGCACGGAGGTGTATAGGAAACTGTTGTCGTGGATGAGGCAGAAGACGGCCTCGACGGTGTATGTATCGAAGATCTCGAGGAAGGAAGCGGTGGTGTAGTCAGAGACGCAGAAGATGATGTCGGGGCGGTCGGAAAACCAGGGGCGCGCGGCGCGCGAGAGTACGATGACTTTATATCCTACGCGTAGGAATTCCTCAACAAAGTATCTTAAATGCGTGCACGTCAGTCATGGAGCATCCGGGAAGTGAAGTGGGGCGTACTTTGCGACGTCACCAGCACCAACTAGAGCGACTGTACGAGCCATGTTTTAGACTGCTATGGGAAGGGAGATCGAGCAGCGCCACGGTGAAGAGCACTATCTAGAGCCATGACTTATGGAATCCTGCTCCACACTTCTGCGACGCCTTGTCAGTTGCTACCCGGGAGTGGGTGGATCGTCCTTGTGGGTCAGGCAGTTAACGGATCAATACTAGTACAGTAGTCAAGTCCTTCACCCACATCGGTGAAACGAGATGGAACTCTTAAAGCGCCTTCCCCCGAACCTTACAATGGCAGCCGAGAGCACGGGGTAGCGATCGGGGGATATTCAACGTCAAACGTTGAACGTTGAACAAGGGTTCGGTCGACAGGCGCAAGCGCAAGCTGGCGGGTTCCCTCACATACGCGATGACGTCCACTCAGCGCGTTAGCGACCTAACCGTCCGTCCAGCCCGATTCCCGGGTTAAATGGGAGTAGGCCGTCTGAGACGAGCGCAAGGCTTTAACGCGGATGTACAAATCAAGGGCCATTATATTCACAGACGATTGAACGCAAAATATACAGGCACGGCGGTATACAACAAAAACCATAGTCACAAATGAATCAAGCTCTCAACGAGAGGTCACTATCATCTTCGTCTTCACCGTTATCAATGTCCTCTTCATCGTCTTCTCCATCATCGTCGTCGTCGTCCTCATCGTCACTACTGTCGTCTGCCTCGCTCTCGTTAAAAGTTAGAGAGATATACTCATCGCCAAGCTGGGCGTTCTCAGCAGAGATCGCAGAACTAGATGAAGAGCCAGATGCCACAGCCGTTGCCAAGGCCAGATCGTCGTTATTCACGCCAGCCTCTTTGTTTTTGTCACCGGAAGTTACAGCCGAAGCGACCGTTGTTGTTGATGTGGCCGTTGCCTTGCGTACGCGATTCGCGCGGATGACATGTGGTAGCTTGCAGCGCTTGTTGCCGCACACACCAGTCTCTGCGAAGTCGGGACATTCGCGAACATGTTGGTGCTCGCACTCAACACCACGATCGCAATAGCCCAACACAGCGAAGTCTCGACAGACGCCCGTCCGAGGCGAGACATGGACATGCGGGAAGGGACACCCTGCGCGCGTGCACCGACCGTGGTTGGCGAAGTGGACACAAAGCGGCGTGCGCTCTAGCGTTGGGTCATGCGAGAGCGTACAAGTCTCCGCTGTATGTGGGCAGGTGCCCTGCAGGAAGGGCCAGCAGATCGCGATCTTGGACGGATCGTGTTTATAGGCGCATGTGAGGCCGCGGGTGCATGTACCTAGAAATAATTGCGATATACGTACGCACATAAAGGACGGTTGCCTTGAGAGAGGAAACAGGATTGGCGCAAGTTGACGCACCGGTCGTGTTGAAGGCTGGACAAGGCTTGTCGATCTTCTTCTTCAAACGTCTGTGTCTAGGGCCATTAGTCAGGTGAAGAGGCGGGTACACATCTTGCGACCGGACGGACTGGAACTGGTTGGGTCTGTTGTTTAGAAAGAGATTCTGCTGTCGAGATCCCCTGGGCTTATATACGCGGTTAGTCTTGATGAGATGACCATTTTTTGTCCGGGAAAACTCTGGCTGAGGTCGCGCGGAAGGGGGTGGCCTGGCCGTAGCAACTAGAGAAAGCATGGCCTGAGTTGGACCAGTGTCGAAAGGAAGCGCTACAGACGCACTATCTTTACGAACAAGAGAGCGACGAGACGTCTCGAAGGCGACGCCGTTGATGGTGACATCGCGGGTCTGCGTAGCAGCTGGGCCTGGAATGGCACGTACTGGGGCTGCAGCCTTGGGGGCGCTCTTTGGTGGGGGAGCATAGCCCGGACGAACGTAGGAAGAAGATGGAGGCTTATAGGAGGAGCTGACGTAGGAGTTGGACCTGCGAGGGTTCGAGAAGCGAGCAGGGGGTGGCGGATTTGATCGGCGTTGGTTTATAGCACCTGTTCCCCTATCAGATGGTCGAGCAAACAATTGATAAAAAATATATCAGCCTGTCAGCTTCGCAATTTCCAGCTTGAGGGCTGCGTCAGATGTTGACGGGGAGGCCATGGCGGACGTCGTCGTGGTCGTGGTCGGGGTCAGGGGATAACCCATAGAGCGGTGACCGGGATCCGAAGTGCATCAACCACTGACTAAGCAGCTCCCACTTTACTTTGCTTTAGCCCTGAGGCCGGGCCGGCGAGCTTGCGAGCCGACCGGCCTCCGGCCCAGGCAAGCTAGCAGGGGAGAGCGCGGAGTCACACGGCCACGTGCCCTCATGTCCTAGCTACTCTGAATATATGCGCGCTGCTTGTCTCCCAACGCGATAGTCCTCGCGCTCGGCCACAGCTTGCGCGCACTTTCTTCGTACGAAATGACCAACATCACCATCCCTTCGACCTCTCAAACCGCTCCTTCCCCCGCCGTGACGCTCTCAAACACGCCGGCGCTTGCCGCGCCCGGTAGCTTCTCCCAGATCGTCGCCGATCAGCCTCGTGACGACGGAGATACCGCTCCCGTTCCCGAGACCCAGCGCCTCGCCCCGGACATCAGCGCCATGTTCTCAAGCGCCAAAGATCTGTCGGCCCGCGACAAACGGAAGTCCAAAGGGAAGGGTAAGGAGAAGGTCGCCGCCAGAGAGCTGACCCCTCCCCTTGCTTCGTCCTCATACCCGACGAAGAAGAAGGTCGACCGCTGCGTCGAGAAAGCAATAGACAGCCTGGAACTTCAGCTGCTCAAGATCCCGGACACGAGACTCAGAAAGGCCACGGCGCTCCAACTCTCCCGCGAGCTCCGAGTAGCCGGTGGAAAGATCCACTCTCCTCCCAACTCGCCGCC
>MU273752.1:0-36447 GCA_022160365.1 Vararia minispora EC-137
AGGGCAAGCTCATCATCCAACGGAGGGTGGATCAGGTAAGTGCCTAACCCTAAATACAGTCGTCGGCTAACTATGCCCAGGACGAGGCGGAGGAGGTTGAAGAGTCGCAACAGAGTGCTGTAGACAATTATACCGGCGTTGCTATCAAGGTGGAAGACCCATGTACGATACATACGGACGTGGACTGACTTTATTTAGGTGTCATTCAACTCGAAAGTCGACGAAGGTCTGCGCATCCAGCAGCTATCCGGCGGACAAAAGTCCCTCGTCGCCCTCGCCCTCGGTCAGCTAAAGCAGCATGTAGTCCAGCTCTTTATTTACTCTGCCTTCAGTTTTCGCTATCCAGAAATGCGATCCCGCGCCATTCTACCTTTTCGATGAAGTGAGCTCCGTTGTTGATAAGCTTGTCGACGATGTTGATATGCTCCTCTAGATCGACGCGAATTTGGACGCCCAGTATCGCACGGCCGTCGCAGGTGTGCAATTTTTCGTCCAGGGTGCGACAAAACTGGACTCACACCGGGTTTCACAGCGATGATTCACGAGCTTTCCGAATCCGCACAGTTCATCACGACAACCTTCCGACCAGAGATGCTTGTCCACGCCGACAAGTTCTACGGCGTCTTGTTCAACAATCAGAAGGTCAGCACAATTCGTACGATAAAACGCGAGGAGGCGATGGAGTTTGTCGACCAAGTAACTCAAGTTTACCTTCCTCGTTGGAATCTCTCTCACAGTACCCCCAGGAGGCACAAGCACAGTGACCTAGATCCTAGGGTTAGCATTCGCTCGCTTTTGCATCGGTTCGTTCTGCTGTTTGTCGTACTGTCTTGTACTCTATTAGGATCATGTACTTATACCGCCTGCTTGTACTGTATTTCCATGGCGACCGGTCCGAGCTGCAACACGACGTGCTTGCATAGCTCATAACTTACTAGTAATAATAAGCCAAAGGTGACTCGAAGCCCTGTTGAATGGTCACATGATGTGTGGAACCACCGACGCGTCACAACGTTGACGCGTCTTTCCTCGATGTACCATCGATCTTTTGCTGGCCGCGATGTCCACCATGGACTGCGTCGATTCTAAGCCTCATGATGAACTCCAGTATCTCTCACTTATCAGGGAGGTCATGAAAACCGGTGAAGTTCGCCTGGACCGCACTGGAACGGGGACCATCTCGATCTTTGCACCGCCTTCCCTGCGCTTTTCTCTCTCAAATAGCACATTACCACTCATCACCACCAAGAAAATCTTCTTCCGCGGAATATTAGAAGAGCTTCTGTGGTTTATCAAGGGCTCTACAGACTCCGCCTTGCTCTCGCAAAAAGGGGTAAAAATCTGGGACGGCAATGGCTCGCGCGAGTTCCTCGATTCCCGCGGCCTCAAGCATCGCCGCGAGGGTGACCTCGGACCAGTCTACGGCTTTCAGTGGCGTCACTTTGGGGCGCTATATAAAAATGCAGACAGCGACTATAGCGGACAGGGTGTTGACCAACTCCGTGAAGTTATCCACAAGATTAAGCACAACCCGACCGATAGGCGTATAATACTCAGCGCATGGAATCCTGCAGGTAACTCGATGTTCCCATTTTTATTGAGTTCTCTTTAACGCACATACTAGATATTCCACAAATGGCACTTCCTCCTTGTCATATGATGTGCCAATTCTACGTCCACCTTCCTGCCCCTGACGACCCTGCTGCTCGCCCTCGACTTTCGTGCCTCATGTACCAGCGTTCAGCAGATCTCGGCCTCGGAATCCCATTTAACATCGCGTCTTATGCGCTCCTTACACACATGATCGCGCAGGTCACTGGGACTCTTGCTCACGAACTCGTCATCCAGCTCGGAGACGCACATGTGTACCGGGACCACATTGAGGCATTGAAACTACAACTGCAGAGAGAACCGCGGCAATTCCCTACTATCAGATTCAAGCGGAGCGTCGTTGATATCGACGACTTCATGTTCGACGATTTCGTGGTTGAAGGATACAGCCCGTACCCGACAATTGCTATGAAGATGAGTGTATGAGCACGGGAGACTTTTGGAGCTGGGATGGGGCTTGTACGAGGGCTGTATACCTCAGTAAGCCTACATCTAATGCAGTAGCAATCATCGTTTACCAGGGACCCAGGCTGCCGATTCTTCAGTCGGAAAGGTCGTTAGAAGGCGCGACACGTACCAACTGCACTGTAGCGAACCGCGAAACCTTATCCCCAGGCCTGTCTTCTGTATGTCTAAGATATTATAGCCGGTGTAGCAACCACATAAATCTTTATCTGCTTGCTTAAGTGATGGCGATCCCTAGCCGATGCGACGGCTTCATGGTAGCTCCTTCAGATTCCAACGCAAAGACTGACGTAGGGAATTGCCCTTTGCAGGTAAACACATGTCATGATCGTCTTCATTTCAAGCGCGGTCTCCAGAATAACCCGATGCCCAGCCGTCTTTTTATAGCCTGGACGCGTCTAGCTGTAGCTTTCCATAATCGGCCGCGTCCAGTTGCGGCTAAAGAACAAGGCGCAGGATGCAGCTCGACGGGCAGCTCCAACATCGCCTGATGATCCCATTCAGCTTACTTCTTCATTATACAATCCGAATCAGATTAGCCCACGGCGATATCGACTTTGCCATCACTTCCGCTATATTTCCAAGCTGTAGTCCCGACGCGCGAGAGCGAAACATCTTCTTGACAACTGCTTCCCAAAACCAGGGAAAGAATCTCACTGTGATCCAATGACACGCCATCGCTGCGCGTCTGTCCGGGTATTAGATTCCTTTGCATCAACAAACCAGTCTCGAAGTCGATAGGTATAGTCGCTGAGGCGTGCTTCTTTTCATACGTACTGATGCTTATAACTTAGCGTGCTAGCGGCGCTCCCTCGCCCTGGCAATCTTATAAGAAACCGGTTCGCGACTTAGTCGGTGAGAGCGTGCGCAGATGCAGATTACCTCCACAATGCGCTGCCATCTACCCTCCGGATTTCAAAGATCGAACGAAGTAATCCTAATGATGCAACCCCGGCCCGATTGATACAGTAACGCTGTTCGACCTGCCAAAATCACGCTCTCTATGCTAGGTTTACTACTCGCGGCTCTCCATACCTGTGAAATCGCCTGTGATATCTCGGCGGAAACGACAAACCCAGTCGTGAATAAGAGATATAACAGTGGATCGCGAACCGCAGTGAGAGCACTAGTACTATTTTGCCTCCGGGGAGTCTAGAATCTCACAGTGCACCTTTCCACTCGTAGAGGAGGTAAGATATCTTGACTATTGCTTTGCTTCTGCGAAGAGAAGTAACGGCTGTTTGCGACGGGCGAAATGATGAGCTCTGCGTTGGCGACGTTGCCGTGGCCCATCGCATTGTGTTACTGGTCCTGATGCTTGCCCTCAAATAATTCTCGAAAAGCGAGATGCGTGTCTTCGATGTATCTGAAAATTATCTTGTTGGCGTAGTTTGAGGTATTGAAAGGCGGGAGAAAACTTTGCACACAAAGATGCAACTTGCAGTCGAATTACTGGGGTCGACCCAGTAGCGCGTCCCATATCTGGTTCGTGATGGTAAGAACAAGGGCGAGAAGCCATTGCCTGCCGTTGATGTGCACAGCCTTCAGGCCCAGAAGCATCCGGCGTCTGCCGCTTCGCTGAATACGGACCGTGATGCGCTCATTGCTGGAAGGGCCGCGCATGGCATGCTATTACGAGTATGAGCTTGTTCAGAAGCTCTGCAACGGCGTAGGAAGATACAGTTCAACATACTTTCCACCTAATTAGAACGTTGAGTGGTGTCCAAGGTAAAATATACTAGTACTAGTACTACATCGCTTTAGCAGCTTATACACCCTGATTAGAAAACACATCCCGGCGATCCTGTAGATAGGCATGTCCTCGATTGACATTAGTTCTCAAGAAACGTCGGGTTCGTTCTCTTCCGACGAGTCCGGACAGAAGCAATCTCAACGCCAGAGTGGAACTGTGCACGACCTCAGCGCAATGAACGACGTCATAAAGTGCCTGTTTTGGTTTCAGGGACTGCTGAGTTTCACAGTCATACGAGCTCGACCACGGCTGTTCTCAGTCACCCAGAACTTTTGCTTTCCTTGATTGACGCTCTTCTTGAATACAGGGCTTATTTCTAGCTCGCTTTATCTTCAGCTCAGCGATTGTAATTTCTGTGTTCCATGTTAGTATGAAAAGAGAACTGAGCGAACGGACAGATTCGGTTGCTGGCGCTGCTTTACAGGATCAGATAGTAGGATAGGATTCGTTGGAGCGGGGGGAGAGTCGGACGAGCAAGGAATGGGGCTACGGTGTATGGCTTGATTCTCGTATGTACTGCGAGGATATTGACGCTTCTTGCCGGCGGACCAAACAATTTGCTGCGAGAGAATGTAAACCAGGAGACCTCATCAAGACTGACCTGAGCCGCAAGCATAGGCCGCCGGCTGTACGTGCTCGCGGCGTGTTCGAGCAGGCGACGAGCTCTGAGCGTGCTCAGTAGCATCCATAGATCGGGAGATAAAATGAACAGCAGTGTCTCAACCAGGGCCTTGATATACGGATCCTCAAATGTATAAATATTCTGTGATGTGGAGGTGCGCATAAACTCGAGGCTGGCCCGAAAAACTGCCGGCTACATGAGGACATGATGGCAAAGGAGTGTCACCGCCGCGACTCAGTTGGCCTGGGCGGCGGGAGTCCGGGCTCGCGAGTCCGGAATGAATTGAGATCCAATCGGGTGTAGCGAGCGTGGCGCCACCGCGCGGCGCCCGTCGTGTGCATCGCGCGCCTGCTCTGCTTTCTTTCCCTCCATAAAAAGGTACATCATCTATTTAACTCATGCATCCTCCATTGCCACTCGCCTTCTTCCGCTCCTCTCTCCCGGAGCCTCTCTGGAAGGACTTATACGCTAACGCTAACTACCACACTCGATTATGTCCGAGCAGCGCAAGCGTGTTTCCAAGCTACTCGGGCCCTCGTCTTTGCAGCGCGGCAAAGCATGCCTCAACTGTCGGTGCGTGACAGCGATCCCTAGCTCTTCTGTCACGTTGTATGCACTCAGCTCTGCCTAGCCGTCGCAAGATGAAGTGTGATGGAGCGCGGCCGGCCTGTGGCCCTTGCGTGCACTCCGTGTTTGCCGACGACTGCGAGTATGCCGACGCTCATGGGCGCTCGCGCACGCAGATGCTTGAGGAGACCATCGTCCGCCTCGAGGAGCGCATCGAAGAGCTTGAAAATCCCGATAACGCGGCCGCGTCCGTTCTCTTGCATGATCCTCTGGTCGCCTTGCGCTGTCCGGAGCCGCTATCCTATGGCTCGCCAAAATCCGGCCGGTCGAGTCCATCCTCCAGTACGTTCTGGCTAATCTGTGAGTACTCATGAGCTTGAATATCTTTTCAAGGCATTTTTAGTCAGTTCTCGTCCGGCACGGGTGTCACTTCGCTTGACGATTACATGCCCGAGTTGACGTCAGACTTGTGAGCGACTGCTCTCTTTCAGCAGCGTTCAAGTTGCGGTTCTAATAGTGCTGTTCATGTCAGGACGAACATCTTTTTCCGATCTGTCGAGTCCGTCCCATGGTTCCTTCACGAACGCCGCTTCCGCGAGTCCTTCGCACTCCCTCCTGGCAACCCTGCGCGTCCGATTCCCGCTCTCCTCTCCTCCGTCTACCTCTGGGCGATCAAGTTTAGTCCGACGAACGATCTCATAGGTCACAAGCAGAGCTTGCTGCTCCAAGCGCTCTCACAGATTGGGCTTGCACTGAAAGATGGGCTGTCGCATCAGGTCGTGCAGGTGATCCAAGCTCACGTGCTGCTCGCTGCATACCTGTACGCTATTGGACGATTCCTCGAGGGCCGGCAGCAAACCTCCGCGGCCGCATCCCTGGCAATGGATTGCGGATTACACCGCATTCGCAGTGTCCATGTGCCTACGCACTATGCGGCTTATGTGGATACCGTAGAGGTCATCCTTCCTGAGCCGCACGATTGGATCGAAGAGGGCGAACGAATCGGCGCCTTCTGGACTGCCTTCTGTCAGGATCGCACCTGGGCCGTGGTGCTTGGTGTTCCGGTCATCATTGCCGATTCGGGCACGAATGGCACCCAGATCGACACCCCTTGGCCGATGGACATGGCTGTCTATGAAACGGTGCGCACATCGTGACGCCTCCATACACTCGTCCTTAGTTCTTTATAGGGCCGTCTCTACCCTACTTTCCGCACTGCTGCAACGATCAAGACATTCTTTGCCGGCCTCACGCCGCCCTGTCAAGCGCAGATTGCCTGTTCATTGACACAGCTGAGCAAAGCATGTGCCCTCTTTGAGCGCGCTACCGCCCTAGCAAAGGCATGGCGGCAAGGTTCGTGAACTGCCTACCACGACATTTAGC
Source organism: Vararia minispora EC-137 (assembly GCA_022160365.1). NCBI lineage: Eukaryota > Fungi > Basidiomycota > Agaricomycetes > Russulales > Lachnocladiaceae > Vararia > Vararia minispora. The sequence goes on from MU273752.1 coordinate 6,402, forward strand.
TTTCGCGCTGAACTCTACAGATCTTCCGGACGTGTCTGCGTACTACACGACCATTTCCGAGTTCGAGGAACGCATCAAGAAACTCAAGGACCAAATTCTACCCGTGACAAGCTTTTCACAGCTCTCTCCGGCCGTCCTGCAGCGTACCCATCTCGTGCACTGCCTTGTCCACTCGGCCGTTATCCAGCTTCACTCCACATCTGTCCGCCAGAGCGCATCATCCCGGTCCAAATGTCTTGAAGCCGCATGCAGCGTCCTCCGCGTTAGTGTGGCTGCTCGTTCCCAGGAATTCGTCTACTTGGACTCAGTGATCGGCGTATGTGTGTCCCCCGAACGTCGACCGACTTCTGACGGACTACGCAGTCCATCTGGGCTGCAGCTTGTCGCGTACTTATCAACGAGGTCATATTCATGCGCGCTGCTCATGATATCGACAGCGGCCTGCTGCCACCGTCCGATGCGGAGGTGATTGGTGCGTTGAACCAGCTGCAGGCGCTGATGACAATGCTCGCCCCTTCTTGTGCTCTGACGAGTCCGTATTTCTTCATTCTTTTGATGAGGTCGTAACGCTGAGATACGTGCAGACTACCAGCTTGGAAAGCTCTTACAAGAGCGCGCGGGTATCTAACTGCTTGGATTTTGGTTTCATAGTCTCGATTTATCATGCTATTTGTAGGGGCTTGCTTTCTTTCGTCGCTTGGATAAAGCTTTCATGATTCTCGCCTATTTCATTGCGTATACCTACTGTATCCATAGCGCTTGGGTCGCCCCTAAGTACCTCCTACTCACCCTTTGTAGCCCTAGTACATACTTTTATACACAAAGAAGTAAGTTTGTGGCCTTTTCCACACTTCCCCATGACTAAGCGTGGCTCAATGCCTCTGTATCCCATCGTGCATGTTATCAGATACGCATCCCTGTGAATCATTGTATCGCCGCGAGTCACCATGAGTCGCAATTATTCGCCTTGTAAGAGACTCCCCCGTAGTGCCGCGGAAGACTACTTTTGAGCTCTAGTGTGCGGTAACTCGACTGCGCCGGAGCATTTGTTCTATGTACCAGCTCACGCTACGCGTACGGCGAAACGTCCCAGCTCGCCACAGCCCTCTTCTCCATCTAACTTGAGGTACACGACACCCACCGGTGTCTTGATCGCTCCGGTACAGTCATTACTGTAAGTAACAGAGGCATCGGACGTGGGTCAACGGGGTTCGGGCCAGCCAGCCCCGAAGGGGCGAGCAAGGGCGGGTGCCTGGGCGCTCCCGTGCTCTCGAGCCGTCATGAGCGGGACCGACTTGAATACCGCCTTTGGTGAAGGCCGACTTTCGCCGCCACCACGAAGGGGGCAGATCATCTTTGGAAGGTGCGAGCTCTTCCGGCTCTTCCCTAAGTTCATTGTAAACGTCTGAAAGCAACGTGTCTACAGCTTCCATGGACTAGCAAGCCTTTTTCATAGCACCATATGGTGCCCCATTCAAAGTTTAATGCGTCCTTCGCTGCTGTGTCCCCGAGTCGACGGCCGGCGCCGAGTGTTGGTCTGTGGCTGTAAGCGTAGCCGTCGTGGCCCATGCAGTACCTCGGCTTGCCGACAAGCCAACGAAGTCGGCTGCAGGAGTATCCCGGTGTGTGTGAGGAAGGCGCCCGAGGCATCCACGCACCAAGATGTCAAGCATCCTGACATGGCGCGCGGACGCCCGTGTACTATGCCGCGGGAGGGGCCTGCTCAGCGCGAATAATGACGTCACTGTACCTGTCGTCTTACAGAAGTTCGGCACATGATGTTCTTAAACTTGAGTTACCAAGCTCCTCAGCGGACGCAATAGCTTAGGCATCGTTGCGGACGGGATAAGTGGGGCGTCTTTGAGCTGGTCGAGTGGGTACTACGCTCCGAAGGTGAGACGAGGAGACGAGGAATTGTGTCAAGCGAGAGAAAGTCGACTGGGAAGTCCGAGTGGTCAGCAAGACGGATCATGGGCTGCACGACTCGCGGCAGGCGCTACTGCGATACAGTGTTCCGCGGCTGAGTGCACAACACACGCATGCCTAGCCTCGACTGGGCACTTTGTGCCGATGACGAGGCGGGCGTAAGCTTTTATCCTGAACGCGTAACTGTCGTAGTAGATGTTATTTTGGCTTTCGGGTGGACTGCGGCGGCGAGCGGCGAGGCGCGGTGGAACGAAAACTTCTCAATGAAGGAGAAGAATAAGTAAGAGACAAACAACGTGCAATCCGGGGAGATGAGTGGCGCGTCGACGGTAGGCACAAAGTTGATAATGTCGGCACGAAGCAGGCCCGGTGAAACCCGCCGGGAAGGGACGGGAGAGGGAACGGCGCGTTGGCGACGACGGGCCGACGGAGGCACAGACGCTGGCATCTCAAATGCTCGATTCATCTAACTTCGCGGTCGCCACGACCGTCCTCGGCCATCCGCCTCGTCGCTACTCGGAATGCCCGCACAGCTTCTGAGTAATGCCTCCAATGACTATCCGAATGCGCAATGTCGAGCGCGCTGCCCGACGCGCGGCTCCGTATGTCCGTCATTCCGGGTATGAAGTATCGAGTATCCAAATTCTTTTTGGGATTGGCTAACTGTGTCTATAAAGATCCTCGGTGCCGCTTTACACTGCGGCAGCAACTCGGGACGAGCAATCTTCTGTTTCCTACCCTAGTCCATCCTCATCGTCTAGCAGTGCTATGGCTGACCCTATTAGTCGTCCCGGATCTTCCAAAGGCTCTACCTCCAGCGCGCTCCAACGCGGAAAAGCATGCCTCAACTGCAGGTACGTACACTTCGCTATCATCGCTAAAGGTCAGTGTTCTTATCCAGCGCGCGGTCATACATAGGCGTCGAAAAATGGTGAGTACTCCTCCATGCCCGCCTTTGCCCGCCCTCCGCTCTCCTCGGCCTCGTGCCAATCACTCCATCTGGTCCTTACGTTGGCAAACACCAGAAATGTGATGGCGTACGACCAGTGTGCGGCCCATGCGACCATGCTGGGCGAGGTGACGACTGCGAGTATACTGACGGCCAAGGGCGGTCCCGCACGAAGATGCTCGAAGAGACTATTGGGCGTCTCGAGGCACGCATCCACGAGCTCGAGAACCCCGACAACTCTGCACCAAACGTAATGTTACACGACCCGCAAAAGACGATACAGATGTCATCTCCGGTGTCCTATAGCGGGCATCAGTCGCCAACAGGTGCACACTCGAGTGCGCCTAGTCCAGTCGGCAGTGAGTTCTATTATCAGGCTTCGACTTTTCCCATACCCTGGCAAACCGCCGATGCTACGCAAATTTCAGGCTTGAGGGGTGCCTCATCCCATGTGTCAGGATGGGATCCAGACGATCTCCCACCTAACGTGGCGGCAGAGCTGTGCGCAATTCTTCTCTAATCGTCTTCGCTCGATCTGACATCTCCGCAGGACGGACATCTTCTTCCAAAACACCGGACAGCTTCCTTGGTTTCTGCACCAAGCTCGCTTTCGCGAACGCCTCGCGCTCCCATCTGGTAGCTTTGGTCGCCCAATATCGGCGTTGTTGTCAATTACGTACCTCTGGGGAATCAAGTTCGCGTCAACAGATGTCTGGGCAACATATGAGCCGGGATTTCTCTCCCAAGCTCTTTCGGACATAGGCCACGCATTAGCCGGGCAGCCGTCGCACCACATTGTTCAGGTCATACAAGCCCATGTTCTCCTTGCGACGTATCTTTATCATGTCGGCCGCTTCCTTGAAGGCCGACATCATACCGACGCGGCGGCTTCCCTGGCCATCCACTGTCGACTACACAAGATTCGTTCTGCCCAGCCAACCAGGACACACGTTTCGTATATGGACCCTGTGGAGATTGCTCTCCCCGAGCCTCGTGATCAGATAGAGGAGGGGGAGCGCATCAACGCGTTTTGGACTGCGTTTGAGCAGGATCGTGTCTGGGCCGTTGTTCTAGGAGTACCGACAGTCATCTTCGACGTCGACGGCGCAGGCACGCAGATTGATACACCTTGGCCTCTCGAAATGGAGGTGTACGAGCAAGTACGTTTTGCATGGGCTTACGGCGGCACAACACGCCAGAAGCTAACTTTTCCTCTAGGGTCAGATATATCCGGATTTGCGCACCAGCGGTACGTTGAAGAACTTCTTCGGTGGCATCAACTCTAGCTGGCCATGGGAGATCAACAGCGCCCTGACGCAGCTCTGCAAAGCAAGCGCCCTTTTCGAGCGCGCGACGCGACTAGCTGTCTCCTGGCGCCCCGTCTTACCTAGTGCGAACGCGTACTACACTGAATTCGTTTCACTCGACTCTCGCATCGAAGAGTTTAAAGCCACGCTGGCGCCTTTGGAGAGCTTTGCGCAGCTCAGGGCGGTAGAGATTCAACAAGCCTATACGGTCCACTGCATCGCGCAGTCTGCCACGATCCAATTGCATGCCGCGTTTGCCGGTCAAACGACCGCATCGCGCACCAAGTGCTTGAACGCCGCCTTCGCCATCTTGCATCTGGGAACCGCGGCTCAGGTACATAATTTTGCCTTCCTGGACCACGCTGCTGGGGTGAATTTGAACGAATCCCATATATCGGTCGCTCATTGCTGACTCGTACCTACGTAGTCGATGTGGGCGGCGGTTTGCCGCGTCCTGATCAATGAAATTATCACGCTACGTTCTCAATACGTCGACCCGTCGATCCCGGCGATACCTGGTCGGGAAGCCGAGCTGATTTCTGCGCTTGATCAGCTGCAAGCCTCCATGGCTGCATTCGCACCAACCTCCGCTCTTATGAGTAAGCTCTTTCAAATATCTCCGTTTAAACCGACCGCTGACACCATCTGTGTAGACTATCAGCTTGGTCGGATCCAGCAAGAACGAGTCAGTGTCTGAGTGACTCATTTCCAAGCTACTCGTTGGCCTGGTACATGGCCTAGGCACACGAGCATAGTCATCCTGCTTCAGCATCCTCTCTATACTTCCGTAAATGTCGATTGTTATGCACTGCTCTGCTTACACATTGTGGGACTCTTCTAGACTACTCAATCACCGTTTGTCGCCTGCAGCATAGTCCTGCGCAGATTGGCATAGAAGTTTGGATGGTGCTCCCTTTTTCGTCGTATTGCATCATACAGTATGGACATTACACATAATGTGCTCGCCTGTGTATCCGTAGCTGCCTTATATTCCATCGGCTATTGATGCCGTATCTTGTACGTCCTTTGTTTCATTCTCGTCTCTCAAGATCTCAAATTTCGACCTTTTCCGTCGCCTAAGCCTGAACGGGGTTAAGGTTTGTCACGTGCTTTGCGAAGTCGAACACGGTCACGGGGAAGATTGTCGCCTCGAACAACACTGGACATGGTTCAGAAACACTCACTTCCACTGAGGCTTTCAGCACTATTTACCTCCTGCGTTCTCGCGCTCTTATACCCCTCTACGGAACCCCTGTACTAGACATACTGTGTTCTTTTACTTCTTCCCATTCGCTGCCACTCGTCCACGACACGCACGATACATCCACGACGAACAACGCCGCCATGTCAACAGCGTTTCTCGATGCTTACGAACCCCTGGACATAATAGGAAATGGCTCCTTTGGTGTCATAAGGAAAGTGAGACGAAAGTCCGATGGCTCGGTGCGTATCTCTCCTTACCACACGTCGCGGGCGTCGCTCATGGATGGTATCAAGATTTTTGCTCGCAAGGAGCTCAATTTCGAGCGCATGAACGAACGCGATCGAAAACAGATCGTCGCTGAGGTGTTAGTGAATGTCTTTCGTCTTCTACTAGCTCGGATGTCTCACGGCGCGCCAGGAATATATTGAAAGATCTGAACCACGACCACATTGTGCGCTACATTGACCGACACGTCGACCGCGATGCTGGAATCCTCTACATTATAATGGAATATTGCGGCGGTGGCGATCTGTCTGCTGTTATTAAGGCTGCCCAGCGCACGGGTCGGCCAATCGCTGAAGAGATGATCTGGAGCTACTTCATGCAGATCCTGCTCGCGCTTCAGCACTGCCATCACCCGAACGGACACGCACGGACACCGAGTGCATCTGACTCGGGTTCGATAACGGGCTCGAACGCGACGGATGGGAAAGAGAAGAGGGCTCAAGTTTTACATAGAGACTTGAAGCCAGACAACGGTGAGTGCTAGCCAGATACTTATTTTGCATGTGCGTGCAAGTCCTGCCCGCGACATTGGCCTGTCCATCCACTCTTCGGTTGCCGCGTCTGAATTCCTTCTGCGTCGTATAACGTATCCGTTCTTGCCGGCATCTACGCACTCGATTGTCATTGCAAAATGCTCTACTCACGTTTACCTTTTTTCAGTCTTCTTGAACGAATCTAACCTTGTCAAGCTCGGTGACTTCGGTCTTTCCAAGGCTTTACCACAAGCGTCCCTTGCTAGCACTTACGTTGGAGTGTGTGCACATTGTCTGCTTCCCCCGCTCGCGCTCACGACCTGGTGACAGACCCCATACTACATGTCTCCAGAGGTTATGCAGGAGAAGACGTATGATTCGAAATCGGACATCTGGTCGCTTGGCTGCCTCATCTATGAACTCTGTGCCCTCCATCCGCCGTTCCACGAAGCCAAGACGCACGCACAGCTTAGCATACTCATTCAGTGGGTCTCTGTTGATTCTCGTTGGCTGGTAGATTCTCAGTGTCGCGCGGCAGGAATGGCCGAATACCTCCTCTCCCGAGAGGATACAGTCAAGCGCTCTGGTCTGTCATCAAGGCGATGCTCAATCTCAACGTGAGCTTGACATCGCGAACCATACGTGCTTTGCTGCTTATACGTTTCCCCAGCCCGCCATGCGTCCGTCAGCAACGCAGCTGCTCCAGCACGAACGCGTTGATCTCGCTCATCAATGTGCGAAGGCACAATCCCTGTACGTGACTGTCGACACGTCCGGAGATATGGCCTTGCTGATGGAAAGGCAGCTTTAATGAAGTGAAGGCTATCAAGGCTAACCTCCAGGAGCGCGAACGCAATGTCCTTGTCCGGGAAACAGCTCTGTCTCAGCGTGAGGCCGTACACGCAGCAACAATGAAGCAACACGAAACCGAGATCGCTTCTCTCCAGGCGCGGGTCACTGACGTGCAAGCCACTGTATCCGTTCAGATCCAGAAGGCTATCGTCGCGCGCGAGGACGAGTTGCGCATAGCCGTCCTCCGACGGGAGGAAGAGGTTGCGGCCGCGATGCAGAAGCGCGAGGAGGAGATTCTCGCTGCAGTTCATAAGCGAGAACAGGAGATCGAGGAGGCGTGGCGACGGCGAGAGATGGAGATTCGCGAGGAGAGCGAGCGAGAGACGGAGGAGCGATGGCGTGAAGAGTGGGAGCGTCTGGATGCTATGCGGCGCGAGGTCGAAGACAGCATGCAAAAGCTTGAAGAGGCGCAGAAGAAGAGTACGTCTCCCGCTCTTTTTCCGGAAGAAGACCGCCAACTTACTGTTACAGGTCGGAGGGATAAGGCACCCCTAGAGGAAGTCAAGAATATTCTCGAACCACTGTCCCACTTCTCGAAAGAACCGACACCACGGCGGCGATCTTCCGCCTATGTCACTCCTCAAAACACGGCTGCGAAGCCTATCTTCCCTTTGGCCTCCGCGATGAAAGGCGTCATCCTCACGTCCTCAGGTGAGGCGTTGGCCACACCAACCCCCAGCGAACTAGCCAAGTTCTTCGTCGCGTCACCGAAAGCGAGCTTTGGTTTTGCAAAGATATTTGGTGACGATGACTCAGACAAAGAGGCTGACGAAGATGAGGACGAGAACCAGACAGTCGTACCGACACAGGCACCTGTTCCGCGCTCACCAACGAAGAAGGTGATGGTGAAGGCAGCGTCTACAGGAACTGTTTCGTCTGGCGCGCCATCTTCTTCCACTTCTTCGTCTCAGGCGGTAGCGCAAGAGAAAGCACCCGCAACAACTCGGCTTCGGCGGCCATCGACGATCCGTCCTTCGTCCAGCTGGCAAAAGCTCGGCGATGTTACCGAATCGAAATCCGCCCCGGGTGGCTCTGACTCTGGCAGCAAGTCTGCGGGTGACGTGCCGTCGAGCGTGGGACTCGGCCGGCCACAGACGGCACGGTCCGCCTCAACCCCCGCAGAGCCAGTCTACGACCTCGACGACGAAGACAACTTGCCCAGCCCCTTTCTGAAGAAAACTGAGCGGCTCGGGCCGTCCCAGCTCGTGCCGGTGATGCCTGTCCCTGCGCCAGCGAAGAAGCGGCCAAGCGCCGGCAATATGCTCCGGGCCTTCGCAGCAGCGAACAATGCCGCGGGGCGAGGAAGGCCCTCGACGGCAGTACCAGCTATGCCCGCGGGGAAGGCCTTTCCACCTGGGGCACGCAGGGCGGGCGAGGAGGCGCGCAAAGCGCTCCTGCGGACTTGAACGCATCCAGCTTCGGCCTCTGTATCACTGCCTGTTTCCCAAGCTCCTGTCCCGTTTCCGTCGCATCGTGTTGTTCTTGGTTGTTCTATCTAGCACATAATGGCATGCATTTTGTCGTATAGCTTTGAGAAGCAGGGCGATACGCTAGCCGTTGCCTACTATATCCCCACGCAACACAGTGGTTGTGATTACAAGGTGCCGATGATCTGGGAGTCGGGCGGTGGTCGAGGGTGTACGACATAGTTTACAACTTTACAAGCTTACGAAGCGCTTGTGTAGAAGTGCACCGAAATGATAATCGAACATCCGTGCGCTATCATGCTTGGTAATATATATTTCTAAAAAAACAAGCAGAGCATGTAAGTACCGCGAAGATCTGAGCACGTCATTGTTGCGAGTAAATGCAATGATTGTTTTGACATCCCTTTACGCCGCTCTGTCTTTTCCCTTCCCTGGTTGAGCACATTGGGCGAGAGGATTATATCCGTTCGCGTACGGTCCGGGCATTCTCCCCGTCTCGGCCCCGTCGTCAACAAGCATGTCATTCCTATGTGGATCCAACATGGACGGCTGCCGTCCCATGATGCTCCGCATAATCTCGTCGATGTCACCAGATGGATTAGGTGCATCGGATGGCACCTGTGAGCCTTTGAGCATCATATTTTCCACGAGCTCGTCCTCGATGAGCTCTTGAACCCGTCTCTGGAGCGCTGCCATTGTGCTCAGATACAAAGCTAGAGCGTCCGTAAAAAAATATCAAGTCGAAGTCGTTGCCTGCCCACCTTTCTCCTCGCTCGATCCCGGCTGCACGCCCCGCAGTCGCGCGAGAAACGTGAGCAGCATGGGCCCAACCTCGTTATTCTTCTCCTGATCGGTCTGCTCATCAATACGGAGGTTCTCCAGGATTTTGCGCTCAAATTCTCGATCGGTGGGCACCAAATCAGTCGGATCCATCTCGTCTGGGCCGTAGTCTGTATTGATTGAACCAGCAGGCGACGGTGGGCGCATGACGGGATTTTCGTATGGGACATCTCCATTGCGTACGCGGCTAGTCGCAGATGCTGGCATTAGAAAAAGCCAAAAAAATGTGCGGCTCTCGTAAGGTGGACGATGTAAAATTAAATGGACAAACCCCGAGTGCGCTGAGAAGGGAAGTACTAGTCGCTAGTACCAGACTGCCCAGGCTGCCCAGGTATCGGCAAGTACCCACGCGCCGGATATCGGTCCGAGGTCCGAGACAGTACGCACATTTCCAAGATGCTCTTCCCAATCCTAGCCTGTATTACCACGACCTTGAGCCTGATTCGATTATCTGCGCACTCTCCAGGACTGATTTGAAGTCCACTTTCGGAGGTTCTACTGCACACGCGTCTCAGAAGTAGGTAAGGCGGCAGGCGACAGCGGCCGCCTTGGTACGCCGACTCTAGCGGACCTGTCCGACACATCTTACTGTACTGTTACAATGATTAGGCTCTTTTCCCCGCCTACGACAGAAGCCCCCTAGGATAAACTTCTTCGCACGTTCGAGCGAGGAGACTGACCACGCTCAAGACCACGCTATTGAGGGTTTTCCCTTGGGTTTTCCTTCCTCAGAGACGCTTCCTTAGCAAAAGCGTAATCGTGCTCCGTGATTACACTGTATAAATTTCTTCAGAAAGATGCGCAGATCGATTATGTGTAACGAGAAGTGTATGTCGGTTTGGGTCGTGAAGCAATACTGAGCCCTGAGGCCTGAGTAGCTTAACTCCTGGAGCGGGCCATGGAGACCCTAACCCAAACAAACTCGTGCCACGCCGCGCCTGTGTCCAGTTCAGGCCCTCTTGTTCTCCTGGCGTGCTCGTCCGCCTCTTTCCAGTCTGTCAGTCAACAAGGCTCATGGCGCCGCAGAAGGTATCTCAGCCAGTTATTGGTCCGGCGTTCTTTGCCGCGATAGAGGACGAACTGCACGATTCGGCCCGTGTACAGCGTCATGGTCAGGAAGATGACCTCCGCGAGGCTCTGAGTAGGGTGATGACGAGAGTACAAGAGCTAGTGGGTCAAAATATCGTAATCATATCATGGATTTCTGACCACTATCCATAGTGCGGGCTACTGAAAGCCACCTTCCAAGCAAAATCAGACCTCGAAACGCAGCTCACGCTCGCGCAGTCGAACCTAAAGATGTCCCTCGCTAATAACGAGATGCTCGAGGACGCACTGAAACGCCACTCAGCTTCCCAAGATGTCGGCTGGCGTCGCGCGCCCGCCCGGCGCACAAGCGTCGACGAGACAGGTTCTTCAGACACACACGGGAACTGCGACTCCGAGTCCACGCCGCCCACCCCACCGCCACTCAGCCAAACACAAACATCAGACAGCCGCTTCTTTCGTTTCCGATTTTCCAGCGGTCGTAACACGCCAACACAGTCCTCGCACCCCTCTTCACCCCCGCTCAGTGCTGCTCGCCTTCCGATCTCTGGTTCCCCTGGACACCTTACATCCGCATCACTCCCATCGCTCGTCCAACCTATCGAGGAAATGCACGCGAAGGAACTGGAAAGGTTCCGCACTAAGCTCGCTGAGGAGAGCGCGAAGCTGGCGAGAGCTGTGGAGGACAAGCGCGCCTTAGAGAGCGAACTGGAGACGCTAAGTCAGGCACTGTTCGAAGAGGTGCGTACCTGGCTCGTACCATTGTCTTGCTCGGGTCGACTGCATGCCCCGTGCCGCCCGCTCACAAACGCATCTGACTGGTTTTCAGGCGAACAAAATGGTCGCGTCAGAACGCATCAAGCGAGCAGAAGCCGAAGAGGAGCTGAAAGAGGCACGAATAGAGAAGGAAGCCCTTCGAGCCGCGATGAAAGTGATGGAAAGTGAACGCTTATCCGGCGTTCCCCACGCTCCCCTCCCCTCTGCCACCTTTTCACAGTCCACGCCTGATCTCCCGAGCGAAGCCGGGTCTCACCATCCACGATCACGGTCCTCTTCGGTCAACGCGATCAAGTCGCCAAGGTCTCCCCTCGGTGCTCGCTCTGTCGAAGAACACCTAATATCTTCACCTTTCTCCCAGGTTTATCGAATCGAGGGGGGAGCTCATAGTACCTCACGATACCCGGAGGCAGCTTACTCCTCTCACGAAGGTGTCGCTACGTCACTGCCAAACATCGCCGTCGAACTCCCAGTGGTCTTGAGCGACCCCTCAGTCTTACTATCATCTGGGGACCATTGCAAGCATAACGACGCCAATCAGCAGAATCCGGTTCCCCAGACTTCGAATGCCGAATCGTCGCTATCTATCGACGACAACGTAGGCTGGGGACGAGCATCGACCCACGCGGCAAATTACCAGCCTCCACTGCCTCTTGCATTCTCTCCTCCGCCTGTAGATGAGCTGGACTCGCCCTGGCGCTGATGTGTTTTCTCATCTAGCCTCTCCTATAAGTATCTACGCATGTCCCTGTTCTTGCATCCTGTACATCATACACAGCCAGCCCGTTCGCTCTCGAATGTCGTCTTTTTGGGTCACCGTCCTATCTCGCACTGCCGTCGCTTCCTGTCTAGCAGTCTTCGCGAAAATAATGGCTTCATAGCGGACACCGATAGACTGTCAAAGTGAATAATCTTGTAAGCGGCGATGAATGGACTAAGGCCTCACAGGATACGCTTTACAGGAGATAAAGCCGTCTAGCACGGCCCTGTACACGCGTCTTAAATCACACAAGTCTGCGCCCGGCTGAGGCAGTCGCTAGGCAGCGCAGGATCCGGGTTTGAGCATGCCCATCGACGGCGCCGGTCGTCGATTGCGTCCTCTTCGCTCGTATGGTCTACGCCAAACAGTCGGAACGGGCACCCCATTCGCTGTGTCCGCGCCATGCGCCGCTGCATGATGCATTGAGCATCCTCGGTGGCGACAAATGCCCTAGCGATCGCCGCAACTCCGCAACGTCAACGCCGCACCTCATGACTCCCTTTGGAACCTGCCCATGGGACTATTGAACACTACGAGCCACATTGCTCGCTAAGCTCGTCGGCAGCTCGATACACAAGGATCGATTCCTGTGATTTGCATACAGCTGGAGACGAATGTCAGCCACCCGTAGCCAGACGTGAGCTTCGGCTTTCAGCTGTAGGCCTTACAGCGGGCACAATAAGGAGTAGTCTAAAAAGAGAAGGGGGTTCGGACCGGTGCACACGGGACAGAGTATCCCACGTTACAGTACATCCTGTTCACGCCGTGCACTAATGCCATGCCTGGTCGGTCCTAGGTGACTGATGTTTTACTTTCAGCAATAGAGCTACGTCGGACGGGCGCATCGAGCTGGCGGTTGCGTGCCTCGAATCGGGAGATCTGGCCGCGGCTGAGAGATGAAAAGCGAGGGCTGGGATGGCTTGGAGTACGCGCGGTGGCAACGAAGCGCGCTGGACGGCGGGGAAGGCCACACTGACGCGGCCGCTTCCGGCCCCGCACTGGCTGTGTGAGGCATAGAAGCGAGGTCTGCGTTCTGGAGGCCTGTCGGAGGGCAAGGACGAGCGACGCAGAGGTCGGTCAGTCGCGTTGAGTGTTTGTCAGCAGGAGCACAGGCGGTGCGGCGCAGGACGTGTGGGGCGGACACCTCTTCCGACGTTGGGGCGGCGATAGCGCAACAACTCGCATCCGCTGACACATGCGCCCGTCGACGACGAGAAGTGCGGGCGGACGCATCACGCACTCAATCAGACCAGGGCCTTTCAACAGGCGTCCGTCCCCACGCCCCTTCCGCGACGCCGACGGGCACAACCGCGCACAGACACAACAGCTTGGAACGTGAGTTCATTATCAACGAGCGACGCGAAATTGTGCAAGGAGTCGACAGATGCCATGAAGAAAGAAAAGGAACACAAACAGGGCGAGGAAGCCGGCCAGACAGAAAGCAATCGTGTACGTTGTTACATCCAACCCTCGGCCGGACATCCTTCTCAGGCGCACACCGCGAGCGCTCGCCAAACAAAGACTCGGATCGTATGGTACGAAGGGGCCACAGAAGCAGCGTCGCACGGGGGGCGCAGGCGAAGCGGAAGGAAGGCGTGGAACCCGAGGTAACGCGGCGACCGCGACGGGAAGGTATATGCGACAAAGGGGAGACGCGAAGGGAAAGATGGGTGAGAAGAGGATGAGACAGAGTGTGAATGTAGGAAAGAAGAAGCGGTATCATATCCGTGGATTAACGAGGGTAAAGGATCCGAGTGCTGGGCGGTGTGCGAGGGCGAGTCTTGGTAGATAGTGCATACATAGGCTAGAACAATGGGGTGCAGCAGACGGAGACGGGAACGGTCACAGAAGACCACACTCGCGCAGATGGATCTGCAGGAGGATATCCTGGATCGCGCTCAAGACGACTAAGAGGATAAAGAAAAGGTGCTCGTCAGTGATCCAACTGTAATGAGAGGCAAAACGTGACGCACACTTGATCTGCTGTGTGTCCGTCGCACAGGTATAATGCGCGTAAATCTGTTTTGTCGCAGCGGACTGGTTCAGTGAGACGAAACGGGTGAGGAGGTAGTTGCACGCGGCGTCGTAGTCGTCGCCACCCGTGTAGTCGGGGAAATAGTCACCGAGTGGTGATCGGGGCAGCTTCTCCGCGAAGAGATCGATCTTGTTCAAGAAGAGGATCTAAACAAGGGTGCGATCGTCTACGTCAGCACACGCTCAGGGCGAGATAGGAGGGAACGTGTACGTACGATCGACGTCTTGACGAACCACCGTGAGTTGCAGATAGAGTCGAACAGTGTGAGTGCTTCCTGCATACGGTTCTGGGGGGGACAGTGCCGTCAGGGGATGCAGGGCTGGAGATAGCACGGGGGCACATACCACGGACTCGTCCTCGTAGAGCATCTGGTCATACTCGGAGAGTGAGACAAGGAAAACGAGCGCAGTGACGTTCTCAAAGCAGTGGATCCACTTCTTGCGCTCAGATCGTTGGCCACCGACGTCGAAGAGCTTGTAGGTGAGCTCGCCGACTTTGAAGGTCGTCTCGGTGATACCGGTCGTCTTGACACGGGAGCGAAGGATATCCTGGTCAGTCGGCATGTATCCAGGCGCGGCCATGCGGTCAATGGAGTTGAAATAGTACACGGCCGAGTCGTTGAGCTGAAACTCGCGCGACCTGCGAACTGCCTCTTTGACGCCGGGGTCCCTCCAGAGACCGCGGATGGCATCTGCAATGTCGGCAGGAAGAATATCGGCCTCAATTTGGGGAGGGAGCGACATGATAGCCGAACGCCGAGCGTCGTTCTGAGGGACGAGGTTGAGGTCGAGCTGGGGGAGGGCCTCGAGGATAGCGCGCATAGACTGGATGGTGTTCGAGAAGATGATCTCCTTGTACGAGTCGCGCTCCTGCTCATTGTAGCCACCGTGATGGATGAGTTTCATCTGCTTCAAGACCGTCGACTTCGCGGCGGGACAAGCGCAAATTGAGCACGGGCGGGTGCGGGTACAGGATGACGACGAACCTTGCCGGACTCTCCGGCACCAAGAAGCAGCATCTTAATCTCATTCTTGGCCATCATACGGTCCCGCTTGAGTTGATTATCAATCTCATCGTTGCCTGGTGAAAGGGGGGAGGTGTCGGAAAGGAGGGAAGGGACGAAAGGGGTGATGACACGTACGGGCCTTGGCCTCGTCGTCGACGCCAGAAGACTGTACGCAGCCCATTTTGAAAGTAAATAGAAAAGAAGGGCGGGTGTTGGGGAAGGTGGGAGGAAGAAGAAGACGTCGCTGGTGAAGGGGACGCCTTGCCGGGGAGGAGCAGGATGGGTGGGAGTGATGGGAGGTGGAAGGCAACGCCGGGCGCGGGCAAGAACAAGTCCATGGTCCGTCGCGGTAAATAATCCCAAATTCCTGCCGCCGGCAACCGTCGGACTTTAAATTCCTTCTGCTCCCGATCTAAAACTCGTCCGGAATCGTCCACCCTACCCTCTCCTCTTCCTCCTCTTCCTCCTTTTCCTACATTGTACCTGCCCACCAACGCCGTCCTTTGTGTGGAAATCCCTAAGTACGCGAGAAAGAGACGTTGTTCTGTGATCCTTTGCTTGCTTACATCGCCGGCCTCGATTTGGTGATATCCTTCTTCGTCCGAGACAACACACTCGCTCCTCAAACTGGCTCGTCGCAAAGGGTGGAATGGCTGTCCTCTTCCCCCTGTTCTATCTTTCGTCCCAGCTCGGTCGTCTCCCGTCGCATCAGCGACCCTGACTGATCCCACCCTTCACACTCTAACGGTTGTCCTTCCACCGCCTGCGCCTTTTCAATGTCTCCGGTTGCCCGCAGGAGACGCTTTCTGTTCTTTTTTTCCACATGCATCCTTGACATCCGCCGAGTTCTTCTCCCCTTCTATCTCATACACCTTGTCTACATGTACGCTGCCATCGAACCGTACGCGCGAATCCCATGGCTATCCACAAACATTCCCCGCGCTTCGTTCATGCTCTTTGTTGTCACTATCCTATTCGGGTACGAACAGGGAGATCCAACGTGCACAGGTGTGGGTTCAATCGCGTCGCGCGCCAGCTCGCCACACTTCAAGCGTCCTGTGCTCTGCAGCATCATTCCTCCGTCATCCCCAGCTACTGCGCGGTCGCCGAGACGTGCGTCTGAGACGCGCGCCTCCGTTCGCACTTGGACGCGAGGAGCCAGGTCAATTAAGCCAGTTACAAGCCGATTACACTACTACAAGCTGAGACGTGCACCTGCTTCCATCGTGCCGCTCTGCGTCCCTGAGACTCACCCCTCTTTCTCCAATGCCGACGTCAGCTATCCCGGCGTGCGGGACAGACGCGCCCCTGCACGCCACGCTCCTGGCGCTGGCCTCAATGTGTCCGCCTCCCGCCCCCAGCAACGCACGTGCGCGTTCCCATTCTGATCCCCGACGTATCAGTCCTCCGCGGCGGGGCCGAACGCACCCTAGCACCAGAACCGGCCGCGTGTTCTCACGGCCGCCGCGCCGGGATCAGAACCGCTGACGGCACGCCCGTCGCGAACTGCGTGTCGGGCGCACGATATAATCGCCTACGAGTGCCGCATAGGACAGGCGGTCTGCGGCCGCATGCGACATTTACGTTCGAGCGGGTGGAGACTGCAGGTTTAAGTTGTGCTGGGGGCGCGTGTACAACTGGACGCGAACGGACTAATATAGCGTCCAGCTATGTGGAGAGACTCGCTCGTCAACGGATCCGAGCCCCTATCCGGCATCCAACCACCACCGACCGCCACATCCTCTACCCGTTCCCGGAGCCCAAAACGCACAAGCTATAGACATCTCAAACGCCTCTTGGATCCATCTAGAGCGCGTTGTCTGCCGTCGGGCGGGCGAAGATCGGCGGACAGCTGGACCTCGTGTCGCGCGCGCCCGCGAGAGACAATGGGTAGAGAAACATAGCGGAGAAACAAGCGGCTCGTCTGCGCCGCTGCGCCTCCCTGCGCCCAGGCCGCCCCGTCGCTAACACAGAACGACACGTCTGGACGGTGCGCCGGGGCGCGCATCGACGCATCTCTCCCACCGCGCACAGCGCGGCGCCCGAGCTCGGCGCAGCAAGCGACCAACACGACTAGCCAGGGAGCAAAAGCGACCGTTTGTGCAGGTCAGGATGAGCATGGCTCCCCGGCGTGCCAGCAGGCCGGGTCCGGACGCCGCGAGGAACGCAGCGTGGCGCGAGACTTCCAAACGTGATGTGTGTGCGGGCGGAAGCAGCTAGCGTAGGGTGCACCACTGGAAGCGAAGAAGGGGACCATGAGCGAAAGCGACGTTGCAGTCCACGCCGTGGCCAGAATAGCCAGGAGCATTGCGAGCGTCGATGGGCTCGAGGGACGTGCGCCCGTCGAGCGGGCCGTGTTGATCATACAGGACTACGGCGGCGCGCGAAGTAGAAGGCCGGTGGCGTGCAAGTGCGACCGCCGATTGCTACCGATTTCCCAAGACGCTGGTGGCCACTCGATCATGATGCTGGCCGATAAGCCAATCGCGATGTTAGCGGGTCTTTCGACGCGCGACGTATTGTAGCGGGCGGGAACTGGTGTTTCCGGAAATGGTTTCCGGCAACGGGAAATGACCTGTCTTGACACAAAGAGAAGGGCAGGAGCAGGAGCGAGTATACAAGGCTGGCACTTTGCAGTCGAGGAACTTGCGTATCGGTACTATAATGCCGAGAATTTGAGAGCTTGGAATTTTCCGAGGGGGAGGGATACTACAATTCACCGTGTTTGAGATTAGCGGCGCGCGGACCGTATCTAGGAAGTGCGAGCCCGGAATTATTTGTAGAGCCGATGAAGGACTGTGATGGGAGCCTTAGAGATATACGAGGGCCATATCTCCAATACAAGTGTCGGTGCCCTGGGTGCTTTCTACGAACTCCGCTCCAATGCTCGCGCTGTGGGGGAGCGAGGAGACGTTGTGGAAACTATCCTTCGCCTACAACCAAGGAGGAAGCGTGGTAAGCGCCGCCCTTACACCGTCAGATACGGCTTTCAACAGGCGACAGTCGTGGCAAACATGGGGAATGTTGCCAGGTAGCATCTCGTTTGCACATTCTATCAACGTCTTTGACGGATCGATCTTGCTTCTTCCCGTGAGACTGCCGGATCCCCCCAAGCCCGCGGAGTTCAAGAGGGAGATGTCATTGTGTTCGTATTTGTTCACATTAAGACAAGTTGGCGGCCGAGCGAGAAGTCGAAGGCTGGTGTACGCGGAGCTGATGAAACGCGTGCTCGAGAATGCGACGAAGCAGTAGAAACGGGTGAAGGAGGTCTCCAATGGAAGACACACACTGCCACTTCGATGCGTACGCCAACCCGGGGTACTTTTTGGTTTATGATGGTGTCCTCCGGCCACTGTGGCTTGGCCGCCGGGAGGCAGTATCAAAGTCAATCAACACATCTCGAATTGGCCGGCTGAATCTGATCCATGACATACATCGTGCTAAGATAGCGCGGGAAGTGACGCATCATGTTGAAAAGTACCAATTCCGGTCTTCCATACCTTTCAAGGGAATCATTGAATGGGCGGAAAGACAAGCGGAAAGTACGATTGCCAGTTTATGATATGCGCACCACAAAGATCTTACGAATGGACCAGGCAATATTTCAACATCATTCGCGAATGGGGCGGAAGCGAACAGAGCTGCTGAACGCTGTGGGATGAAGACCAGCACACCCAAGCGGTTCCGATGGCTCTGCTCCTCCGAATCGTGAACATACTGGGCCTACCATCGAACACATCAGCAGGACGTAAGATGAACAATGAGCGAGCTGACTAATGCATACGCGAGCATTCGAAGGTCCCACGAGAAGAAAGATCGGCAGAATCTCCCGCGAAACACGAGGTAGACGTCCGCGAGGCAGAGAGTCCGAGGACCGGTGAAAATGGCACAGAATTCTGACAGCCAGCTCGCTACATTCATGAGGAGGCGTCGAGTGTTCAAAGAAGGTGAATGCGAACACATCTGCATCCGTTTACACACATAAGTCACTAGGGCAGCCCGGAGGAGCAAGGACGAAATGCCCTGGAGTGACGGGAGGTACAAGTCGTCGAAGGAGATAACTCCGGCAAATACTATGCTCGTCGCTTCTCTAGACGTGCGAGGATAAATGATATCCGGAGAGACGAAGTGAGGAATTCCGTATACTCTCCCGGTCATACTTGGAGAAAGGAAGAGAAGAGCGGACGTCGACAACGGAAGCTACTCAGTATCGAAGCATGCGATTAATTTAGAGCACAAGCTCAAGTATTTGAAAGGAATTCTACCGTTCATCATTGTACAGCTGATTATGGGTGTATATGTTCTTTCTGTGTGTGAAGGTGTAGTAGAGGTGGAGAACGAAAGGAGATGGAGGTGCGGAGGAAAGAGCTGCCGGGCGTTCGGCAGGGCTGCGTGGCTCGCGCGATTACGCAAGTGGGCGGTGCGTCACGCTTGCCTTTCAACGATCATGACAGAACCCACAGAACCACCATCCGGCATTCAGATCAACGTCAAAGGTACGTAGTTCAGTACTACTGGATAATCTCAAATGCCTTAGTTGACGTTTGGTAGGGCCGAGTGAGCTGAAGCTGCAGATCGACATCTCCCCGGAGAAGACGGTGCTCGAACTGAAGCAGGCGATTGCGGAGAAGTCGGACGTTGAAGCAGACAGGCAACGTCTCATCTACTCTGGTGCGCGACTCCCCGTCGCGTTACGCTTGTCCTTACGGTTCTTCCATGCCTAGGTCGCGTGTTGAAGGTATGTTTGGCGGAGCTCGGTTCGCGCCTCTTCGCCACTGAGCACCTTATCGCGCTCAGGACGAGGATGCTCTTTCGAAGTACAAGATCCAATCCGGACACACAATACATATGGTCAAGGGTGCCGCCCGGGCGAGTGGCAGCTCAGGAACTGGTTCTGGGGCATCCTCGACTTCGCAGCCGCTCCCGAGCATGCAGACTGGCCAGAACGTCCATGACCCACTCTCGCAGCTCAACTCCCACCTCGCCTTTGGTCAGAATCTTGGTAACTTCAATCCGTTTGCGGGTATGGGAGTGAACCCGAATGATCCAAACATGGTGCGTAGAGTGCCGTCTCGGCTGTGGCTCTTGACTGACGGCTTCGAGCGTGTAGATGGCCAATATGCTCAATTCGCCCGATTTTATGCAGCAGATGACGTCGCTCATGTCGAACCCCCAGATACTCGACCAAATCATTGCTTCCAATCCCGATCTTCAGGCTATGGGCCCGCAAGTGCGAGAGATCTTCCAGAGCGAGACTTTCCGCCAGATGCTGTGCGTGCTTTCGTCCATTTCGCACCACTCGTTTCGTCTTTCCTCGCCCATCGCGTCGTTTCTTTCTTTCTTTTTTCGATCTCTAGTCGACTCTTGCTTTTTGTTCGATCACTTACCCTCTTCGTTGGCGCATGCTTTCATTCTCTCCTTTGTCATGCGCCTAGCCTTGCTCTCTGTTTCTCCCCCCATCTCGCTCAATTTTTCTTCCTGTGTAATGACTGACAGTTTCCAAAGGTCTAATCCCGAGCAACTGCGACAGATGATGCAAATGTCCGCCATGCTTCGCGGGGCAGGCCTTGGGCCTGGCGGCTTCGGCGCTGCCGCTGGCCAGTCTCCTTTCCCCGCACCCGGTGCACACTCTGGCGCACCCGCATCCGGGACCGACTCTACGACGAACGCTGGTAGCAATGGCGCCGCCGCCGGTGCAGCCCCTGGTGCGGGTCTCTTCGATCCCAGCATGCTTGCTCAATTACTCGGTGGCGGCGTGGGCGCGGGTGCAGGCACAGGAGCGGGCGCGGGCGCAGGAGCAGGTGGCGTGGGTGCGGGTGTAGGAGGATTTGGCGGTTTCAACCCGTTCTTGTTCGGCGGGCCCGGAGGCCTTGGTGCAGGAGCAGGACTTGGGAGTGCGGCTTCTTCGCCGCCAGCGAACCTTCCGCCGCCGGAGGAACGCTTCCAGGTTCAACTCCAGGTGTGTCGCCTCCGTCTTGCACACACTTGGTATCTGATGCCTTCCGCCTATAGCAACTGCAGGACATGGGTTTCACAAACGCGCAGCAGAATATCCGTGCGCTGCTTGCGACAGGCGGCAACGTGCACTCGGCTATTGAATATATACTCGGCGGAGGTGGGCTGTAAGTGCAACGAATGGGATAATGTACTGCAGTATATTGTATTGGCTGTAAGTCTATTCGAGAGCCTTTTCCAGCTTCCTTTTGCCGCGCAATGATCGTTTCCTTGCTTGAGTTCTTATCTTTCCCTTGGCGCCCAAGTCTGGTTTCTCACGATGCCTAGCAATTTCAGCTATAGGTTCGTGTACGCTCAGGCCAGAGGTATTCTCGGTTCTTATATACCTAGTCAGATATGGGCTCGGAACAGCAGACGGTCAATCCTGGACGGACGATTCTTGCAAGTGGCATACAGACGACGAGAGGTGATGCGATTGGGAAAACAACTGGGAGCGCAGTTGATCATCTTTACTGCCAGACAAGCACTGCGTTAAGGAGGCTGTGTAGAGCATGTATCAAGGGGGGTCTCATTTGCCACAGATTTTCTATCGCACACGACTCACCGCGCAGCTTGAAATACAAATTGAGACACGCCGCATGCAGCGCAATGGCCCAGCCTCCTTCGGTCGACCTCAGGCTATCCCACAATATCGCACTCGTGTCCCAAGCTACCATGAGCTTTCGGTATGGATGACGGCCTGGTATCGCCGCACATGCAAATAAACGTGGTAGCCTACACTACTACATTTTTTTTATTTTTTAAAAAAGCTACCGTGAGACCGCACGCGCCTCGATCCTTTCATGTGGCCTCTCGCTCTCAGGCTTGTTGGCTTAGTAGCGGTAGCTTGCGTGTCCTGCTCGCAGTAGCAGGTTTGTCCCTTTCCGTTTCCCTGGAGCACGCCGTGCACCCTGCCAGGCATTAGTGGGCAGGCAACCTGACGACCCTAAGAGCCCAGTAGCATATACGCCTTGCAATTGTGCTGCCCTAACCTCGGACTCCGGCACACCGACGGATCTTCGAACGATGTCATCTACACGTTTTTGAGGTTCGCCTCCATGTCCTACCGTACGGTAGTCCTCTCTTCAAGCTTCACACGCCCTTTCTTGACGTTCCTGCGCTCCTCTGCCCCCTATTTATCGCCACTCGAAGACAGCACCACGTCATCCTCAGCACATCCATGCCACGTGTCATGCACACTCACTAGCCACCATCGCATATACGCCTACACGAACACACAAACACACAGAATGATTTGATCGCAAGCAAAAAGACAAGATACGCAATAGAAAAGGTGAAAAAAAAGAGCTAGATACACCGCAAGAAAGCGCACTTTCACAGAGCAGACGGGGAGGCTGGGGATACGTTTCGGTCGCAATGGGTCGGGAGGCAGCACAGCACAGTCAGGGTGAGACGAGAGAGAGAGGAGGTGCGGGAGTGATGTTCGAGTGTTAGTCTTCGTCGTGGGGGAGGCGAGGGAGGGGGGTTCAGCTTCATTCGGAAATCCGTTCGCGAGAGAGCCGTTTCGTTTCATCATCGGATCACGTGGAGGATGTGGAGGTGGTGGATGGAGGGATGGATGCGTGGTACATGCTCGCGCAGGCCTACGCCGCGTCGCCCATCACGACGTCCTCAGTCGGCTCCTCCTTATCCTGCGTCGGCGCGTCCGGTGTCGCCTCTTTCGCCGCGGGGCTCTCCTCCGCGCCCGCGCCCTCTGCGTTGCCGTTTGTCTCTGCGCCACCGCTGCCGTTCGCCTTCTTACCTCCAGCCCCGGCTGGGTGCCATTTCTCGAAGAGCGACCGCGCCCGTGTACGGAAGGCAAACTCGTCGTCCCGCGGAATCTTGCCTTCTGCGAGCAGGTAGATGTGCCGCATCACCTTCGGGATCTTCGAGTACTGTACAGAGCGTGCACATGTGCGCGATCGTAAACAGCCGGAAACGGGATGGAAACTGATGTGAAACGGTGGGAGAGGGGGGGCAAAGCGATGGCGCACCTGGAGATAATCTTCTGTCATACCATCGTATTGCTCGATAGTCCTGAATAGCTCGTCGCTCGCCGGCATCTCCTGCATCACATGCCCTCACCGTCAGAAAAAAAATCTGGAAAAGCGCAAAAAGCACAAAAACCGTCGCACCTCCGGCTTGGGCGGCTTGCCGTCGGTCAAGAACGTCTTCTGGAGCGAGTGCCGCCAGTTCTTGACTTTCTGCGCTTCCGGGTCGTTCGCAAACTCTGCGGAGGAAGACCGGTCAGCACCTCAGATGCCCAGAAAGCAACTTAAAAAGCGCTTTTCGGCAAAAAAGAGTCAAAAAAACAAGGTATAGCGTTCTCTGCCCTGCAGCGCGGTTCGTACGGCACGGCTGAGGGTTAAAGGTGCAATATCGGGCGCTTTGAGGCAGGGTGGGGAAGAACGGACGCTGAAGATGCGGATTTGCCACTGCAAGCGGCACTACGACGCGCGATGAGACAGTAAAATCGGTTTCAACGAGCGAGTGAAGCCGAATAGTCGACGAATAGACGAAATTGCCACGTATGCGAGGCCCGCGCCGCCGATATTCACCCTGCATCGCCCGACATGATCCAACCCTGACGACGGGACGCCTACAACTGCCGTTCACCGTACGACCGCTGTCAAAGGAACCAAGGCAGGTCGATGGGCTGCCGATAGGGCGGAAAAGCAGGCAAAAGAGGCGGGAAATGGCACGCACTAGGGTCGTCCTTGTCGCGCTTCGTCTTCTTGGCCGGCGGGGGCGACGTGAGGGCCTTGGAGGGCCCCGCGTCGTCCGCATTATCAGCCTCGCCATCTGCATCGGCGCGCTCGGCGTCATCCTCCGACTCAACGAGCGCCCTAGACTTGCCGTTGCTCTTCCTGCCCTTTGCGCCGGCGGCGGCACCGCCCTTCTTCTTCGCGGCCGCGGGCGCGTCCTTGCGCGCGCTCTTCGGCTTGCCGTCGGCGTCACCACCGCGCTTGCGCTTCTTCGGCTTTGCACCGTCGGCGTCGGCGGTCCCGTCTTCTAGTTCGTCGACCTCCGCGTCAGCGGCGGCCTCGGCGGCCTGTGCCGCGATCTGGTCTTGTTCCTCCTGCCATTTACGTGGGTCTTGCGCGATCTTGTACCCATCGAGTAGCTCGCCTTTCTTAACCGGGTCGGCGATGAACGCAGAGATCTCGTGCGGCTGGAGCCGCGAGATGTCCTTGGCCTGGAGCCAGGAACTAGAAAGAGAGCGAGGCATTGGTTTCCGAAGAGAGAAATGGGAGTGGAGGGGGTGGGATGGGGTGGAGCGAGGAGGACGTACTGGTCGCCCTTGGGGAAGAACCTGACGCAGTAAAATGGCGTCTTTTTGCCCGGTGGGCGCTCAGAAGCGACGTCCTCGGTCACGTTTTCAGGATCGACAACCTAGAACGAAGGAAGTATGGTGAGTATGGGAGGGAGGACGCGTCTGGGGCGGGGGCCGGGGAGGAGGGACTCGCCATGCCGGGCCAGGGCGGGTAGCCGCGCACTTTTCCGAGTACGATGTCGGAGACGCTGTATGTCGCCGCTGCTGCGGACTTGTCCTTGTTTGTGGTGGATTTCTTTCCGGGAGCGGACATCGTGGTCGAGCGGGCAGACGGGAAGTGTTCAGGCCGGAGACGGGAACGGGCGTCGAGGGGAGGGCAGGGCGCGAGTCGGCCGTGGAAAGTCTCTCCCTGCCCGCACGGGGCTCTTCCCACGCCCGTACCCGTTCAACCGGCACCCGCCGGCCCCCCGCGCTCTTCACGTGGCTCCCCATCCCGTTCCGTCTCCCTTCCTCTCCGCCGCCCCCGGAGCAACGCCCAGACAGCCCGTACGCCCATGCGCCCGTACGTGAGATCGACGCCCCGTGAGGCCACGTACGATGCATCCAGACTCTCGTGCGTGCCATCTGCTCAATTGTGTCCGCGCCTCGTGGCCCCGCATCCTTTCAGCCCCGAGCCCTTTCCCGCCTTTCTCATTGCTATTTGGTAGACGTCGCCCTCAGCCCACATTAGCCAATATGATAATGCGTTATGTGATACTATCGAGTAGCCTTCGATAGCTCAGCTGGAAGAGCGTGGGACTGTAATTGGATAATCTTGACATCCCAAGGTCACTGGTTCGATCCCGGTTCGAAGGACTGCACGGGTGTGGTGTTTCTTTTTACACCCTTTGTCTTTCTTTCCTCTTGACAGTGAGCACCAACCATAATAGGGCCAATGCTTTTCTGCTAGCACGCACCTCCTGGCTGCTCTTACGAACAAACGTTTCATCACCCCGCCCCTCATCGACCACGGCACGCACGCAGCTCTTCCACCCTCGCACATCACGATCGAAAATCGGAGAGACATCATTTGCCCCAGCCGAATAGTATACATCTTTCCATCCTATCCGATCCACAACGAGCCCATAGTACAGCGAAACCAGTCAGACAACAACATTCGATATGGTGGAGGGGTGGGGGGGATATCACGACACAGGATAGCGAGCAGGCAGGCAGAGAGTCAGACGAAGACGGGACAGGACGAGGGGAGATGGCGGGAACTAGTGTCCGTCCGCAGCGTAAGTGAAGGGGGCATAAGTACTCATAAGCGGGGGCGGGGGGCGGGGGGTTCAAGCAAGAGAGCGAGCGAGCGAGCCGGGATTACTGGTATCGGCCGGTGAGGCGGCGTGGGTAGCGTTTGTTATGTGGCCGTGTTTGTGATTGTAGGTGCGGATATGACCGTGTCGGGCGCGTGGGGTGTGGGTGTGCGAGCGCTAGGTGATACGGAGGACAAGGGTGGTATTCAAAGGGTCTGGTATCCGGCGTGATGCTCAGGAAAGAGGATGGTATTCGAGACGGTAGTATTCGTAGATGGGGCCACTCGGAACGGCGTCCAACTGCTCGACGCACGGGCAGCAGACGAACGGTGTGATCCTCGGGAGAGCAAGTAAGCAAAGGCGAAGCAGGACGGAGAGAGGGAGAGAAGAAAATAGATGTGTGAGCATGCGGGTGCGTGTGGATAGGCGGGGATAAGGAGGGGCGTGACGGCGGGCGGGCAAGCGAGCGAGCGAGATAGGCGTGAGCGGGACGAACGCGAGGCGCGGGAGTGGGCGGCGGTAAGTGGACGCGAGGAAAAGGGACGCAAGTACGGAACGAGCGGACGGCGCGGCAGGATGAGGGAAGACGCGGCGAGAACGAGGGACGGTGCAGGACACGAGGCTGGTGTGGCGCGGCGGTGTTGTTGTTCTTCGACGGACAGGGACGGGCGTTGTATATGCTTCGGCGGACAGGGACGCGACGTTGAGTGCTTCGACGGAAAGGGGCGGCATTGCGGGCCTTCGGTGGGCAGGGACGGCGCTATGCTTCGACGGACAGGAGCGGTGCCGATTGACGAGGACGGCTGCGGCGGACGTGCACGCCCTCCGGCGGGGCGGCTCGTTACAGCTGTGCGATGGGCATGATGCCCGGCTGGGAGAGGAACGGCTGTGACGATGCCGCGGGCGGCGGCAAGCCCGCGACTGCGCACGCGTCCTTGACGCGCTCGCGGAGCGACGCGCCCTGGTGCCGGAACTCTGCGCGAAATGCGAGGAGGGGGAGGTGAGCGGCGCAGCGAGCAGCGGCGGACGGCCATTCGACTTACCGACGCAGGGCCAGAGCGCATTGAGCACGTCCACGTCGTCGAGCAGACGCTTGGCAAGCTCCAGCGCGCGCAGCAGGTGCACGTCACCCGTCCAGAGCTCGAGGCACCTGTTCACCGCATTCCGTCAGCCTCGGCGTGAGACAGAGAAAAAACGGGGTGGCGTGACGCGAACGGAGAGGCAAAGGGGTGGCGCAGACAGAATAGAAGTGGGTGGCGTAGGAGGGACAAGATTGAAGCCGTTCGGAGGCGAGCGGGAGGCGAACGCGCGGGACTCACGTTGCGGCGTGCGTGACGAACCAGTGCGTGAGGAATGGGCGGCGGCCGAAGACTTGCGCGGCACCCTTGTTTGCGCCGCCGATTCCACCGGTGTCGACGATGTGCGCCGCGATTTGTTCCTGGTGGTACACTGCAGGGGCGGGTCAGCGCGCAAAGCGGCGAGGCGATGAGACGAGAGAAAGAACGAGGGTGGCAACAGGGGGACGAGGGATGGGCGCGGGATGGGAGGCGGAGGGGCGCGCGCGTGATTCGGTGAATGTGATTCGCGCGCGGGCGGGGGTGATTATGGCTAGCGTGATACGGGGACGCGAGTGGAGGCGGGTCGTGGGGGAGCGGTACGCGGGGGGCCGAGAACACGACACTTACGCCACTCCTCCGCCTGCGCGCCGTCGATATGGGGACGCGCCGGGGTATCGTCCGCGGTGATCCTGCGTGAAGGGAGTGAAGAGGAGGGCGCGCGTCAGCGGGGGGGCGCGCGCGCGGACGACGGGAGACCGACCGTCGCGTGAAGCGCGCGACCGCGAGCCGGACACTGGGCGCGGTCAGATTAGATCAGAAGGTTCCGCAAGGGACGCGCGCGAAGAGAAAAAAAAGAAGCTGTTCGGCCGGGCCGGCGCGCGATGTGGGTTGTGGGCTGGGCACGGGCGAGGCGCGGCGCGACCAGCGCCCGAGCGCCCGAGCGCGAGAATCATGCTCGCGCACCGAGTAGTGGCGGGCGCCGTCGTAACGGAGTCTCGCGCGCGCATGTGTGCCTCCAGACGGGATGCGCGCCGCCGAGTGCGGGACGGCCAGTCACGAGCACAGCGAAAACAGAATACCCACTTGGCGACCATCTCCCTCGCAACGCACAGCGCGACGTTGAGCCGGCCGTGGCCGAGCCCGCCCGCGCGCGCGGCACCGATGGCGTGCGCATCGAGTAGCTCCTCGAGCTCGCGCGTCTCTTGCACGACGTCGACTGCGCGCTCGGGCGCGTGCGCGGAGAGACGGACGGCAGCGTTCCAGAGCAAGAGGGCGCGACACACGAGCGCGGGGACCGAGTCTGCGCCGTCGGTCGCCTCGGCTGGTAGGCAGAGCTCGAACTGCCGCGCGTCAGCTGCGGCGACAGTTTGCGAGAGAAGGGCGTACGCGCGACGGGTCGAGCAGGTCGAGCGGGTCCGGCGTGCGGTCGGCGATGACGCAGGTGATGGAGTACGTCGTAGCGAGCAAGAGGCTCGTCCACACGAGCTTGCGCACGCCCTCCTGCGGGTCTGGCACGGGGCCAAGCTCCGGTGCGAGGGGATCCGCGCACGGCGCGCAGTCGCAAATTTCCGGGTATCGGTATCCCGCGGGGCGTACGACGAGCGGGACGCCTTGGGTGGTGTCGAGCGCGCGGGCGGGCGCATCGCGGTCGAGCGTCTTGAGGCCGAGAAAGGAGAGGATGGCGTCGAGCAGCGCGATGGCCGCGTTGGCGCGGTGCGGCGCGTGCAGCGGGTGCGCAGACGTCTCGAAGAGCGCGAGGACGAGCGCGGCTTGCGCGTCGCCGACGGCGACGGCGCGGGCGTCCCACGCGCGCTCGAGTTCCGCCTGCGCGCGGTCGCGCAGGACGAGGGCGCGCTGGCGGCCCTTGTCGCCGCGCTCGAGTTCGGAGGAGCGGCCGAGCGTGGCGAGGGCCAGGAGCGCGTAGGCGAGGGCGGGTGCCTGGGCGCGGAGGCCCGGGGCGGGCGGGCCCTGGATGAGCGCGGGCGCGTCGAGGAAGGAGAGCCATTGGGCGTTGGCGCGGAACCTATGGAAAGACGACGAGGCGGGTCAGCTGGCGAGGAATTTGTCGGCAAGGGACAGAGCGGGCTAGTCACAGTGTAGCAAGGTCGGAGTCTATAGCGCGAAGCCTGTGAAGCCGGAGAGTGAGCGGTTGCGAGGGAGACGGGGAAGGGGACCAGTGGCGACGGGCGACGAGGCCGCCACTTGGCGCGACGTACGCCTGCTCGCGCGTGCTGCCCGCGCCGGCGGCGACCTGACTGTCGAGCAGGTCGTCCCACCACGCGTCCTGCGCGTGGGTGCGGGGCAGGCCCGGGTCAGAAGACGGGCCCGGTGCGGAATCCGGGGTGGTGAGGGACGACAGGGACGTGTCCGATGTGGTGGTGGTGGTGTTGGGGGTTCGAGTGGGGTGAGAGGGGATGGGCGTTTGGATGTCCATGTCCATGATGGTCTGCGACGGTCTCTTCGAATATACGCGGTCAGGCCTGTCTCGGGCGCGGAAAGGGCAAGAGGATGGAGGGAAGCGGGTTCACCTTGTGCGTGGTGGTCGTTGCTGTGGAGTCGGTTGGAAGGGCGGGTAGAGCGTATGGAAGAGCTTCGGGCGGCTCGAGCTGACAGAACGGACGCATTAAATAGAGTGAGCAGAGGGAGGGAGAGGATGGAAGGATGGAAGGGACGGGAGGCGTGGGCGTGCGCACCTTGACGGGCACCTCGGCTTCCATCGTCGCCGTCCTCCGCCTTTTCTTCGGGGGCGGTGGGGGCGCGACTTGGAGGTCGGTGGCGGCGGCGGGGCGCTTTTTGCAGGAGCGCTGACGGGTGCCGGGCCGCTTGTCGGGGCCGCGCCGTCTCGGCTGGGCATCGTACTCGCACGGGTTGTTGCGGCGGAGGCAGTTGTGGCAGGCCGGCCGGGTCGAATCGCACTTGATCTTGCGTGCGCGGCTGGCAACGCACGCGATCAGCATGTGCGACGGACTTGTGAGAAAAGCAAGCTCACCATTGGCGGCAGGCGATGACAACGTTGGAGATCTCCTTGCGGAGGGAGCCGCGGCCGATGCCGGAGCCGGAGCCGGGGCCGGGGGTGCGGCCGGAAGCGGGCGGGGAGCGGATGGAGGGGACGGGAGGGCCGGCGGTGGGGGAGACGGGGGAGACGGAGGCGGAGGCGGGCGGATGGATGGGGGAGCGGGCGTGAGGGTCGTGCTGGGGATGGTGGTGGGGCGGGGACGGGGAGGGGACGACAGGCACGGGCTGGTGCTGATGGGAATGGGGGGCGTGATGGTACGCGCTCTGGCGGTCGGCGGCGAGATGGGCATGCTGGGGCGGGGTATGGAGCATGGACGGAAAGCGATGGGACGAGGAGGGCGGGAAGTTGAACTCTGCAGGCGTGAGGGACGTGAAGGTCGAGGACGTTGCGGCGTAGTCAGGCGCGGCATAGAGGTCGACGGGGGCGCGGGATGGCTGCGCGTGCGCGTGCGCGTGAGCGTGGGTGTGAGCGGCGGGGACGGCAGCGGACGGGGCGTCGTAGTAGTATGGCGGGGAGTCGTA
>MU273753.1:0-36109 GCA_022160365.1 Vararia minispora EC-137
GGTCGATTTAATCCCCCACGCACTCGCTGAGCACGTTCCGCCACCAGACAGGTTGTGTGTGAGGTATTCCTCGCTTCACTCACCCCTTCCCCGGGACGTTACCGCTCGTCAGCGCGCATCAAAGCGCTTGGAGGAGGGGCGATGGACCGGGCTAGTAAGGCACTAGGCCCGGCGGATTTTTAAGCAGTCCTCGCGCAGCGTCGTCGCGTAGGACCCCGTTTTCGGCTCGGCATAAGGACTTCATTGGTGTATTATCTTGTGAGCAGTCAATTGCATCAATCAAGGTCTCCGCTACTCGCAATGCGCAGACCCCGTCCATCAAGCTCCGAGGAAAGTTCATCGGTAAAATAACCGGCCGACAAATCGACGTCTCCGCTCTGCAAGATAGCGGAGCAGAAGGAATTCTTATTGACGATAAGTTCGTCAAAACACATCGGCTAACGACTAGGCCATTGGCACGACCCATTCCCGTCAAAAACATAGACGGGACAGATAACGGAATGGGACCGGTGCGTCGATCGACTATTCAACGACTGCGTGTATACTCGGACAACGGTAGCTCTTACCACGAAGAAGACGTCGAGATGTACGTCGCCGACCTAGGCGACCAGGACGTCATCCTCGGGACCGATTGGCTACGAAAGCACAACCCGGAAATTGACTGGCAACAGGACCGGGTCGACATGACACGATGCCCGTCGGACTGTCTTCTTGTCGACCCACCCGTCGTACGGTTACAAACGGAACATTCGACCCCCCGGAAGCCACCGCCAGTCGCATGCGAAGAAGTAGATGACGAGGACGACGTCCTGTCTGTTCGCCACACGACCTTCGACAGCGACACCTTCGACACGGAAACCCAGCATCGGACGTCTCCAGCCCAGCCAACCCCTGACAACACCTCATCAACACCGAAGGACCCACCAATCTCAGTCCCCTGGGTGTTAGAGGGCTTACGGCTTGCCAGGATCATTCCAGATATCGTCACCTGCACCGTCGAGGATGGCGATGTGATCTTGTATATGGAGGACTATACGGAAGACCTAGATGAGTCGTCCATCCCTGTACGCGCCGGCTCTACCATGTCACAACAACTGGCAGAAGCGGCCCTAGCAAAGCAGAAGGTCAAGACTTTCGACGAAATGGTTCCCGAACAATACCACGACTTCACCAAGGTTTTCGACAAGGTTGCCTCTGAATGTCTCCCGGAGCGAGGCGTCTGGGATCACGCCATCGACCTTAAGGACGACTTTATGCCCAAACCCTGCAAACTGTACCCGCTGTCGCCCGCTGAACAGACCGAACTCGACAACTTCCTCAACGAGCAATTGTCTAAGGGGTATATCCGACTGTCCAAGTCACCAATGGCGAGTCCCTTCTTCTTTGTTAAAAAGAAGGACGGACGACTACGGCCTGTCCAGGACTATCGGCAACTCAACTCCGGTACGATCAAGAACGCTTATCCCCTACCACTCGTCAACAAAATCGTCGACAAACTCAAGGGCGCTCGAATCTTCTCCAAGGTCGACGTCCGATGGGGTTATGAAAACATTCGGATCAAGGAAGGCGATAAATGGAAAGCCGCCTTCCGGACGAACCACAGATTGTTCGAACCGCTGGTAATGTTCTTCGGTCTTACGAATTCCCCGGCCACCTTCCAAGCAATGATGAACGAGGTCTTCAAGGACCTCGTCGCCGAAGGTGTAGTAATCATATATATGGACGACATTCTTGTATTCACAGACACTCTCGAACGACATCGCGACGTCATGCGACGAGTCCTTCAACGGCTGCAAGACAACGACCTGTACTTGAAACCGGAGAAATGCCTCTTCGAACAGACGGAGGTCGAGTTCCTAGGTCTCGTCGTCTCGCATGATAACGTTGCAATGGATCCGGTCAAGCTCGGCGGCATCGAAGAATGGCCTGTCCCTACCAAGGTCAAGGAGGTGCAATCCTTCCTTGGCTTCGCGAATTTCTATCGGCGCTTTATCAAGGACTTCTCGACCATAGCGCACCCGCTGTTCAAATTGACCAAAAAGGACGTTCCCTGGGACTGGTCGGAGGATTGCCAGCTCGCCTTCGAGCAACTTAAAGCTGCGTTCACTTCGTCGCCGGTTCTCCTCATGCCTGACCACGAGAAGCCGTTCCGGATCGAATGCGATGCTTCTGACTTCGCCACCGGTGCTGTTCTTAGTCAAGAGGGTGAAGACGGTCAATGGCACCCTGTCGCATACTTATCCAAATCCTTCAATCCGGCGGAGCGCAACTACGACATCTTCGATAAGGAACTCCTCGCGATCATCTGAGCGCTCGAAGTGTGGCGACACCACTTAGAGGGGGCCAAGCATACGGTACAAATCCTGACGGACCATAAGAACCTGGAATACTTCACACAGGCCCAGAAACTGAATCGCCGGCAAGCCCAATGGTCTCTCTATCTGTCACGCTTCGACTTCGAACTACATCACAAACCCGGCAACACCAACCGCGCGGACGGTCTATCACGACGACCGGATCACTCGAAGGGAATCGACCAGGACAATGCAGAAAAAATCCTCTTCCACATGCGAACCGCGAAGCTAACCAGCATCGACGACATTCGAGAACGCATTTGAACCTCCAAGACGGTCGACGACGAGGTCCTGCAGGCCTTGGCAACGATCACCGAAGATGAACCCTCCTCGTTAAATCGTACGCTTGGCGATTGGAAACAACAAGACGGCTTCACGCTCTATCGGGGCCGTATCTATGTCCCGGCAGATACGGAGTTACGACGCGACATTGTGCACCTCTGTCACAACACACCAGGAGCAGGACATCCAGGACGCCAACGCACGCAGGAACTCGTGTCCAGGGACTTTTGGTGGCCCGGTATGTCTGTCTTCGTTCGCGAGTACGTCAAAGGCTGCGCCATATGCCAGGTAACCAAGAACCTCACGCATAAACCGGCGATTCCCTTGCTCTCAAACCCGATCTCAGAATGACCCTTCCAGATCCTTACCACGGACTTCATCACGGACCTACCAGAATGCAAGGGATTCGACGCCATTGCCGCCTACGTTGACCGCGGATATAAGATGGTCTACTTAGCGCCGACAAACAAGACCGTTGATAGCTTGGGATCTAGCGACCTGTTCATGCGCTACGTGTTCCCTCACACCAGCCTAATGGAACAGCTCATCTCTGATCGAGGACCGCAGTTTGCGAGCGCCACCACACAAGAGTTAATGAAACGGCTCGGCATTAAGTCCACGCTCAGCACAGCCTACCACCCGCAAACGGACGGACAGACGGAACGGTTCAACCAAGAACTCGAACAATACCTTAGGGCGTTCTGTAATCATCGGCAAGACGACTGGGTAGACTGGCTGCCCATCGTGCAGTTTGTCCACAACTCGCGCGTCCACTCGGCCACCGGCAAGTCACCTTTTGAACTCCTTTACGGCTTCACCCCTCGCTTCTACCCAGATGTCGCCACCAAGTCTGACTTCCCCGCCCTAACCGAATGCCTGAAACAACTCAAGGAAGTTCGGGAGGAAGCCCAGGCGAGCCTGCGAATGGCCGCGGGTGTCATGCGCGACCAACACGGCGACTCAAAAGTGACGTTCATTCCGTTCAAAACCGGTGACAAGGTGTACCTCGATGGCAAAAACATCCGGTCCACGCAACCCAAGGCCAAGCTTGGGGCTAAACGATGGGGGCCGTTCACGGTAGTCGATGTTCTAGGGCCACTCACGTACAGGCTCAACATTCCCAAAACGTGAAGACATATACACCCAGTCTTCCACGCTTCGATCCTCACGCCTGCCGTCGACACCGACGCCCATGGGCCTAACTACCTCGAACCACCCCCTGAACTAATCGATAACAAGGAAGAATGAGAAGTCGAGATCATCGACGGCGGACCAGTCGGACGAGGATTCAACTACCTCATCCATTATATCGGCTATTCGGATACCGAGAATCGTTGGACTCCCATGAGCCAACTCAAGAACGCGAGGGAAGCAGTCGCTGAGTACCATGAGCGTCACCCTTCTGCGCCCAGACCGCAGAACCTCGCTCAGTTCTTATCAGGGAAAAGCAACCCTACGCCCAAACGTGCTCCCGGCGTAAGCACGTCCTAAGAGGGGGGTAATGTTATGGTTTGACGCCTCACCAACACTGTCGACGCCACACCCTAACCTCGGTATACGCCCTGACATCGGCTTGAAACGCATCGGACGCCTCGACAAGCGCGCACCTTGACAAACGTGCGCCAACTCCACAAGCGCGCGCTTCGCCACAAGCGTGCGCCTCCTATAGAAGCGCCTTGTCAGCGCATATCTATAAGCGGGCCGGACCCTAGTCAGCAGTAACGACCAACCGGCATTAGTCACCGCCTCGGCGTTACTCATCACCTCGGCGGTGACTCACGCTTAGTCGTATTCCTATTGTTCCCCCACTTACCTAACTGTCTCACGCACGGACCACGTCTCAGTATATAAGGACTCGCTGTCTCCCTGTAATTCCCCAGCTCGTCCACTTGTTCCATCAGTGACTCGCAATCCACTGCCTTCTCCCTCCCTCTCTCGCCCTTCGTCTGCCTCAAACCCTATCGTCACTAAGTCCGTGCAGCCTGGGGGCCCTTGCTCGCTAAGTCCTGACACTAGACACTAGTACTAAAAAGGTACCAATAGGTGCTAACAAGGTATATAGCTGCAAAGCTATCTCTGAGGCAGCTATAAATAAAGTAACTTGAGGGTGGGAAAAAATTTCCTATTGTGCCTGAGGACGACACATCAAAAACGCTGGCCCACACACAAATAAGAACTGGATCATAAATGCCCCAGAACTCGACTTATGTGATATCGACTTATATCATACCAACTCATGTCATGCCAACTCATGTCACGCTGTTACGGTTTGACGCCTCACCATTACTGTCGACGCCACACCCTAACCTCGGTATACGCCCCAACATCGGCTTGGAATGCATCGGACGCCTCAGCAAACGCGCACCTTGACAAACGCGTACCACTTTCACAAGTGCACGCCTCACCATAAGCGCGTGCCTCCCATAGAAGCGCCTTGTCAGCGCATATCTATAAGTGGGCCAGACTCTAGTCAGCAGTAACGACCAATCGGCATTAGTTATCGCCTCGGCGTTACTCATTACCTCGGTGATGACTCTCGCTCAGTCGTATCCCTATTGTTCCCTCGCTTACATAACTGTCTCGCGCACGGACCATGTCTTAGTATATAAGGACTCACTGCTTCCCTGTAATTCCCCAGCTCGTCCACTTGTCCCACCAAGTGACTCGCAATCTACTGCTCTCTCTCTCTCCCTTCCTTCGTCCGCCTCAATCTCTATTGTTGCTAAGTCCGTGCAGCCCGGGGGCTCTTGCTCACTAAGTTCTGACACACGCACTGATGTCATCACTCGCTCCTTGGTTTTCAATATCTTATTATCACCACTGACTCTCACATCTTTGCCATTTTTGCGATCGTGCTATCGCTGATCCCCCACACCTGTCCCATGCTCGAGAGTAGCACACATCATCTGTGAGAGAATCCTCTGGGCGCATACTGACGCCTTAGGATTGCTGAAGACAGCAGATACAACATTGCAGATCTATCTAGGTGTGTTCAGCCTCGCGGCTGGTAGCATCTTACGTACGTCCACACGCAATAACTAGGTACCTCAGAGGTTATCTTCACTAATTATCGTTCTCTAGGATAAAAGCCAGCCAAGTAGATTAGGTTTTGTATCGAGCCCTTCCTGCTTGCGCATCATTCTCAACACACGGACACATCTGATCATATCGAGAGGCAGAGATCTTGTCAAGCGCAGAGCAGCCCAGTGCCTTCCTCACTTCCACCCTCCTCAACTGTACCTTTGTCCCCTCCACCCTCCAACACAGACATCCCTTCACAGAAGTGGAAGAGGACTCCTCAGGAGGTCTTTGCAGAAAAATACAACATTGAAAACAAGACCCTGGAGGAGATTCTCGGTATACCTGTCTATGCATCGAAGTATCATTATCTCTGATGTGTCCCCCGTTAGAGGAGCAGCTCAAGACTTGGTCCTTGCTGGTGTATGACCACTTCGTCAGCCCTCCAGCCATTGTTGAGGGGCGCGATGGGATCATCAAGTATTGCTTTGTATGCAAGACATAAGTCGCTCGCTGTTTCATATGGTATTGCTCTAATCCACTCTTTCTGCAGGAATCCTGAGGTCTCCATCATTCGCACTTGGCACAACGTGTCAACAAGCAATCTGATCAATCATGTCAAGTCTTATAAGGGCCACCATAAGCAAGATCAAACAACTGTCACCCCTTTCATGTATGACAGTACATATTTCAAGGAATTACTGCTTGTCTACGTTGCGCTGTGGACTGCGACGTACTACCGTCTGTTCGTCATTGCCAAGGACCCGTACTTCATGAAGATCATGTCCATGTTCAATGCCCATGCTGTCCTCCCCTCAGATTGTATGGTGTCTAGGGATGTGCGGGACTTTTCTGAGGTTGGCCACAAGAACCTGAAGAAATACATCGTGGTGTGAACAAGCACTGTTCTCACTCTTTGTCAGATTAATGTTCCTGTTCTTGCAGACCTCACTGGGCGCCATGCACCTTGCGCTCAATGGATGGCAATCAAGCAACATCATCTCTTTCCTTGGTGTCATCCTTCTTTTTTTTAATGCTTCAAAGTACAGATACAACGAGGATGGTAATCCCACTCTTAGGTCCTCCATGAAGACTCTTATCCTCGACTTCATCTGGCTTGATAAGTCGCACACAGGTGAGTATCTAGCATCCAAGCTCATCAAATGCTTGGAGTACTTGACCTGACCAATAAGGTGTGTACTACACTCTTGTGCTACCCGTTCTCGCCTTTTTGATAGAGGTGACGAAGGAGTCAGAGGAAGATCGGGAGGATGAGGAGGATGTGATGGATGATAATGACGATGACGACAGGAGCAAGAGGTGGGGATTATCAATGAGGCCGAGGACAACAACTTCGATTTCCACAATGAGGACGAGTAAGCCATAATTGATGAGATTAAGGAGGCCGTCCTTGAGGCATTTGAGGTCATGACAGAGGTGTGAAAGGTATGTCAGTATATACTCTCTACTTGGCAGGCCCTGTCTTTCTATGGACTTTAGGTGGTGCGCCAGGCGCTGTGTCGGCTCGCACATATAGCCAAAAAAATCCATTACAATGAGCAGCTTCAGAAGGTAATGAGGGATGGCACACGAGTGAAAGGGTGCCCAGAGAAGCTTGTCTGGCGTCTGATCAAGACACGCTGGAACCATATGACAGTCATGCTTAGCGACACCATCGACATTCAGCTGTTTCTCCAGTTCCTTTTCCTCATGGCCAAGTACAAGCTCGGCAGCCTCGCTCTCAGTGAGCTGCACTGGAAGATCATTGACAAGCTTCACGAATTGCTCCTGGTGCATGCATGCATATCTTTCTCTCTAGTTAAATAACTAGGACCGCTTGCAGCCTTTTCTCAGGGCCACTCTCCATATAGAGGTGATGGGCTGTTCTCTAGTTCACACCATCATCCCCCTTATCGAAAACCTCACGGCCATGCTTCAATTAGCGATGAAGAACGAGGGCCTCAACATCACTATCTGCGCAGGCACTCTCGCCAGGATCAAAGTCTTGAACAAGTACTACGCAAAGACCGATAACACAATCATCTATCAGCTACCAATGAGTGAGTCCATCTGACCTACATATTAGTTATATACTGAATATCCTAACTCCCTCAGTCATGGACCCGAGGTACAAGCTCGTGTACTTCAAGCAGCAGAATTGGGAGTCAGAGTGGGTTATAGGGAGTAAGTGGAGTGGACGTGGCCAGCCTGTTCATGGTTGAAATAGATATTCCGGACAAGGTCGACGAGCTTGAACCTTACCTTGCCACGCTGCGTGTCCTCCTCAAGGACCTGCTCAAGCATTCGCATACAATGCTCCTATTCCCACTTGCCCGCATGGCATTGGATGCCCTCACTGCGCCAAGTATGTCTTCCCTTACCGGAGGACTGGATA
The DNA here is from genome assembly GCA_022160365.1 of Vararia minispora EC-137. Lineage (NCBI taxonomy): Eukaryota > Fungi > Basidiomycota > Agaricomycetes > Russulales > Lachnocladiaceae > Vararia > Vararia minispora. The sequence continues at coordinate 8,050 of MU273753.1, forward strand.
CTCATTGTATCTTATATAGCATCCTCGGCTGATGCAGAGCGTGCGTTCTCAACCAGCGGTCTGATGGTGTCAACAAAGCGCCATGCGCTAAATGACAAATCGATTCAGGCAGGGACGCTGCTTGCATCGTGGGAGAAGTCGGGTATCCCGATGCTTCTTGCTCAAGCCGAGCTGGTATCAGTGATCGAGACCAAGGCGAAACACTCAAAGAAGAAGATCAATGAGGCCAAGGGAGAGCAGGCAGAAGCCGGGTAGCAGCCTGCCGCACCTTGTTCTGTTGGCTTTTGCTGTGTATTTCTAACTTGTTTTTGCGCATCGGGCCCTCTGGGCCCTTAAATACTACGTTGATATCCATGCTAAATTGAGTGAATAAGAATGGAAGGCATACAGTACTGCTAGCTATGTGCAGGTCTGCAAGTACTTGCAAGTAATTATATCAGGTACCTGCAGGCACTCATCATCTGGACAGGTAAGCATGGGTACCCAGCACAGGTATCCGTCGGACCGGAATCGAAACCTGCACTCGTGCGGGTTCTGGGCCATGAGTGCGAGTGCTTTACGAGTACAAGTACTTGTACAGGTCATCGCAAGTGCCCACACTCATGACAAACTCTGCTCCACCTCTGCACTCTCGACCTTGTTGATCTTCTTCGGGTGTGCAGCCTTGGTCTTAATAACTGACACCAGCTTTGCTTGAGAAAGGTGTGTCAGGATATCTGACCTTTTCTACAATGCAAGCAGGGTGCCAGCTCAGATTGATTTGTTGTTCAGTAAGTGGTGCTTTGTTGAGCCTATGAAACCTTCTATTAATAACAAGTGCTTAAAGTAAAATAAATATTCAGTCCAGTAATAAGGGTTGATGTACTTGGTGTCATGAGGATGTCTAATACCATATGGGCAAAGGGGGGTGGAAGCATCATATCCAAATGCTTGTGTGGATTCTTCAGGAGGATGTTTGACTAAAAGAGGTTTGCTTCAAACTTATTGACCCGAACTGGAATGCCCATCTGAATGGTTGTCACATCACTTCTACTTATATCCTGAGTTCTGTATGTATGCAGCAGCCTTTGCAGTATTATAACACACTCACTTAGCCACATAACAGTTCATGTAAGCTTAAGACAACTTGAAGCATGCTGTTTGTACCTGTGTGGAAAGTTGTGCAACTTGTGTGGAGTTGCACAGGCTTGTACATAGGTGCAAAAATATATTCTATAAAATCAGAATGTATGTGGCAGCCTACACAGTGTTGTAGACACATCACATAGGGCTATAAGTTATTAAATGAGTTGCTCTGAGTTGTGCAATTTTGCGCTGATTTGCAAGGACTTGCACAAAGTACTCTACAGATGTCATATGTTGAAATGTGTTGTATGCCTGTTTTCTACTGTACTTTTCAAGGCCTTCCATTGCTTCCTGACTCTCCTACATATACTCATCAGGTGCGTCACACTCCAATCTATATATATGGCTGCACTTTATTCGACGTTTATATCTGTTCTCCTTCATATCATATCCTTACTTCGTTGTTTTTGCCCTCTTTCTTACTTCCTATGATCCGCATCAACTTCCCCATGTGATTCCTGCTTATCCGGTTTCTTCCCGGTCCGCTTATACCTGTTCCTTATGACCTGTACCTTAGGTTCATTTCCCTTGTTCCTGGTAGTCCCTGGCTTGTTCCTATCAGTTCCTGCCCCTGTACCCGGCCTGCCAGCATGCATATAAGATGTTCTGCAGCGCAGAGAGTACCCTGGTTGTTCACTCTGTGCTGCCAAGGGTGTTTCATTCGTGCCAAGCTAGCTTCAGCGCGCAAATCAACATGGAAGGCATTGAAAAATACCGTAGAAAGACAGGCATCGAACAAAATTCAGCACTCTCCCAGCCTGAGACGCCTCTCCAACCACTGGTACCTCGCTCCAACCCAAACAAGTGCCTTGTGAAGATATCAGCTGGCATATGGGCCAACAAATGATGGCGCTACACACTGAGCCTCCACCTTGTTTCGCAGCCCATAGAACCGCAGATCGAGATGCTTCATCTGCCCATCCTGATCAGGGTCGCTTGTTACACTGATCGCACTTTGGTTGTCCATGTGCAACACAGATGGACTAGGCAACGCATACCTGAATCAGCAGCTGGCGCATCCACACTACTTCCTTGCCTGCTTCAACAGCCGCCACGTCCTCCGCTTCAGTAGTAGACAGAGAGCACTGAGGGGCTGAAGACGCGAGCTTCAAGCTCACAGCGCCACCTGCACTGCGCACACCACATAGCCTGCTGTTAATCGCCCATTGTCCGGATTTCTAGCATGATCTGCATCTATGTCTGTGCTGAAAATATGTTGGGAATCGTACCGGTCACTCTGGTATACCAGCTTCATGTCTTTGGTGCCTTGCAGACATCTGAACAGATGCTGGACTGCCTTCCAGTGCTTGAGACCAGGATTTGCTATAAAGCGACACAGGCAAGAGACAGTGAAGGAGATGTCAGACCGAGTGGTGGTCGCAAGGTAACGGAGGGCGCCCACAGCGTTGCCATAAGGTACACTGCGGACGTGCTCACGCTCTGCATTGTCCTGAGGCGAATCAGACACAGGTAAGCGAAGGGCAGGAAGCATGGGAGTTGTGACTGAGTTGCAAGACACCATATTGAAGCATTGAAGCATCTCGACGATATACTGGGACTGAGAAAGCTGGATGCGTCGATGGTGCGATTGCGAGTGATCTGGATGCTGAGGAGGAAGGGTGTCACCTAGATCGTGCAGGTTGAAATGCTGACCAAGGGGCTGAACAAGCTCATCAAGCAGGAAAGAAGAATTCGAAGCAAAGGTGCCATCGTCAATGGTGACAGGGAGAACACAATTGCGGATTGGACTGAAAGACGTAAATAGATAAATCAGAGTAGATCTCCTTGAAGCCAAGCTGGCTGAGTATGCTGGCTAGCTTGAGCTTCCAAGTGCATGATGCCTGCTTGAGTCCATACAGCGCCTTGCGAAGGCAACACACCACATTGGGGCCTCCACAATCAAAGCCCTCAGGCTGCGACATGTACACCTTCTCATGAAGCTTGCCATTGAGATAGGTGTTGGAGATGTTGACTGAGCGCAAATGGAGGTCCTCCACAGCTGCAAGGGCAAGGATGGTGCATATAGCCTGATACTTGGGATTGCCAGTGAAGGTCTCAAAGTAGTCGAAGCCAGGTCGCTGTGAGTAACCTTTGGCAACAACTCGAGCCTTGAATCGCTCGATAGAACCATCAGAAAGGTGCTTGATCTTAAAGACCCACCACAGTCTAACAGGTGTCCTGTCTGGAGGCAGCTCCACAAGTGTCCAGGTGCCGTTGCGAACATGCGGCAAGTAGCTCCTCAAGGGCAGCCTCGATCCATTGGTCTGAATCTGCACACGGAGTCGTCTAAAGGAACGCGGCTCACCGGATGAGACAGCAAGAGCATCTTCGGTTGGATCGTCCTCCCAAGGCTCAGGTGACCCACTGGGTGCATGAGATACAGCTCTCTCACTCTCTGGCATGTCATCCCATGGAGGTGTGATTTCATCCTCACTAGGGGGTGTCACATTGGGGGAATGGTCGTCACTGCCTGGGGTCGACTCGCTGTCCTCTTGAGCTCATCAACCTCCTCTATGCGCGATGTTGGAGCAAGAGTGCACCAATCATGATGCAGACCCTGGACAGACCAGGCCTCGCTGGAGAGTGCGCACAGGGTTGTGGCCTAGGAGGCAGCTCCTGAGATACAGAAGTCGGAGCTGGAACCGGAGCTGGAGCCACAGGAGCTCTAGCAGGAGCAGAAGGTAGACCCGTTCCCTCATCTCCCCCCGCATACAACAACTGCGATGAATGAATTGTATTGCATGTAACTACTGTGTTACACTCGAGATATGCAGCCCGTATATTATGCGATTCAGCTGCTGAATTATGCGCATTAGCATGTTGCGCAGAAAGGGAAATGGATGTGTACTTCATCGGTACGTCATCCCCGAACAGAGCGTCAGACTCGTTGATGCCATTCCACCCATAAGATCCATCTGTATACGAGATCTCCATGTCGTTGCCTGCTTCTTCGCAAAGGCGAGTCCACTTGTCATGTTCTTCATCGCCAAGTGAGATGGGTGTGCTGGGTGTAGACCTGAGTGGTGTCCCAAAGAGTCCGACAGGGTTTCTGTCGGATGATGTAGGCGGGTTGGCTTCATCAACTGTGCTGAGCCAGAGAGCGTCGACCGGCCCATAGCGCTCCTTGTGGGCGCATATGGCAGTCATAGATGACAACATCCCTGGATGGGCGTCAAGCTCTGCGATCCGAGTTTCGAAGTCGACCTTGTCAACAATCAAATCTCCATGCTACTCCAAGGCAGGCGGGACACAGCTGAAGTCAGGGGTGCGCCTGTGCTTAGGCTGGCGCTCGATTTCTTCCACGAATTTGTCATCAAAGATGTCACCATTGCTGGCAGCGAGTGGGCTGGATGTGCAGCGCTCCGAGATGCGATCGGCGAGTGGCAGCCTGAAGGTGTTAATTTCCTTCATTAACTGGCATGCAGTCTCGTGCTCCTCGGGGCTAAGTGGGTCAACCGGCGTGTCCCTCTTGATGACGTCAAGCAACTCCCGCAGATTTTCCGTTGTTGGAGGACGACATTGTCGAATGTTAGATCTGATAAGCATGTCAGCATGTGTCAAACCGACGACGCTTAAGCACAAATGGGGAAAGATGTGCAAAGACAGATCTGGGGTGTCCCTAGATAGGGGCAGATCCTACTATCAGAGGCTGCTACAGCTGATTGCGCATTATGCAGCGATAGTGAGCATTGTGTGCAGCGATTAGGAGTGTGCATACCTCTGTCGTGCAGTCCATAGGGCGCATACAGGTAAAGCGAGCAGCCGGCAGCCATTGAAGGCGCTGGCGCTGCGAGCCGGGGCTCATAACCTGTTGCACACATAGTGCGACAGCTGGTTCAGAGGCTCTACATACCTGAGTGAGAAGAGTGGAAGCTGGACTAGCTAATAGCTTGCAATGCAGATGGCAGAGAAACATCCTCTCGGACGATGAACCCATTCTCAAGGACAACTGGTTGGCTAGGACTTGGGGGACCCGAGCCCAAGTCCATACGTAGATCGCCTGGTTCAGAAAGTGCGGGGCGGCCAGAGCGAACCTCATGTGCATACTTCTCAATGAAGTCGCGAGGGACAAATGGGCCACCCTCGAAGACACAATCGTCGACACGACCTGCATACTGATCACGCTTTTGGGAGTCGCAGCCATCCATAGCATGCATGCGATCATGGTCGAAATGCTCGTCATCAGGTAGCTAAAAAATGTATTCAACTCCCCATCTGAAATGAGAGCACAGAAAAAGGAACGCATACCTCAAAGCCGCATGGCGGACAGCCATACTTCATCTGCCAATCTGGTGCATTGTGTCCAAGTAGCCCATCAACTTTTTTGTGAATCTTCCTAGTGATTTCGTTGTAAATGTCAAAGGCATTTGAGAAGAGTACATCTAGGTCATTCTTATACGGCGTCTAGAGGGATATAAGCCAAAATCGCAAGCAGTGAGTCGCAGACCACCAGCTATAGCAAGCTAGCTTACCAAGGAAAATGCATAGGCCGATTTCACAATACCCTGAAGGCCAGTGCCAGGCGAATTGCGCCAAAGGTGATAGGCGAACTCTATCAAGTCCAGATCAAATGCCAGATGTGGCCTGACCGGTGTTCCTGCGATAAGCCCATGTCGCATGAGCGCAAGGTTGACATCTTCCATGCAGCATGCATGCAGCGCACAACGGAGGTTCAGAATGGAGATAGGCCATCCAAAGAAGACCGACCTGGCAGCATTGGATTCCGAGTCCATGGTAGCATGATCGGGCCCTTCAAGCCCCGAGTCTGCACCTACGGTATCTTCACTAGCAGAAGAACTGCAGCTAGTACTCATGCCAGTATGAGCATGCACTAAAGATGTTAGTGTCAATGTACTTCCGAGTAGGATGGGACATACTAGGAAAGCGTGTGTGCGTCCAGCGCAGAAATTCATCAATCATGAATGGCAAGCTTTCCTTCCACTGTACCTCCGCAGCGTGCCTGCGAGACAGGCGAGAGCGTCGCGCCGCACGAATAGTTCCGCCGCCAAGCAAGCTATTGTTAGGTGCACACATGCTCTGGTTAGAGAGCCCTAAAGAGAAGAAAAGTGAGATTGCATACGCAATGAGCGCATTTAGCCTCGCACGGTGCACTGCATGCTTCTCAAGCTCTTCTGGATATGCCTTGTCCTCTTCGTCATATATCCATCCAGTCTGGTCTTCGCCAAAGCCATCGGTCTCCATTGGATGCGTCACATGGTAGTAGGAATCATCTGCTGAGTCGAACAGGGCCGCAGTCCAGAAGTCTAGTGCGGATGGCACCTTGTTCATGTTAAGACCAATCTCAGTCAGCTTTTGGCGCATCAGTAATGTGAGTCCTTACACTGGCTATGAGATCCAAAGGGATATCTAAAATAAACGTACTCATCTGGTTCTCACGGTACGCGCGTTCCGCATCAGCTTGTTTCTTGTGAACTTCAGATATCTTGACTCTTCTCGACACAGGACCGGCAGGCTTGTCACGATTCTTCGGGTTCATAAATGGCCGCGGGTTGCGATACTCGCAAACAGCATCATGACTTAGCTGGGGTCCTTCACAGGCCTTGATCTTTTCAGGGAGGTTTGCGAGCAGATGCATGTCAGTGCAAGGTGCGTGATACAGGCTCCTGGGCGAGCACCAGGAGCGAAGCTAATGAATCGCAGTGCAGCAATGCGACTGTGATGCGTGTATAAATTAACTCACGTGGGGCGTGTCTACCATGGCACTTGCACCTGCTTCGACGGGCTGGAAAGGTAACTGCTCAACCTCTTCTACAAGCCAATGGCTGTCACCGTGACGTGGCGTCAAGCGGAGCTTGATACGACTGTTCACCTCATCTCGAACTGTCACTACCAGCGACTGGGCCAGCCGAATTCTTTCCTCAAAGCCAGAAGCAACTATGTCATCGCAGGCCCTTCCCCTGAGACTTGAGGACTTGGGCTTCCCCTCTAATGTATTGCCCTCTTTGACTCCTGAAGAAGCGATGGGAGGCGACGAGCGGATATATGCCGTTATCGTTGGCTATGAGACAGGCGTCTACAATAAGTGCGCCCTGCTATTCATGCAAAGCAAGGCATTTATACTACCCATATCCCTCATAGGCTGGACATGCTCTGCTCTGTCGCAAATATTCCCGAGGCAGCAGTGCAAGCAACCTCCTATGCTGGGGCAGTGGCCATATTTCGCCGTGCTTCTCAAAAAAGGCAGGTGCACGTTGCTGGAGAGGCGCCCCCGCTGCAGGTAAGCAGCTCTGCGTCACACGGAGGATCTAGAAGCTCAGCATTGACGTCGGTATAGCGAGTGGCATTCGTATCCTGCCTTTTCATGGAGCTCCGCCTTCGCTCTGCCACTAGCACAACTCACAATATACACATGCCCACTGGCACGCCGCCTTCAAGCTCGTCCCAGCCAGATACTTATTACTCCTCCCTTTCTTCAACAGCGCCCTCGTCGCCCGTGTTGACAAAGGTCATCTCGTCAACTTCGATGGACTCACCTACGCCCTCTTCTGCCGAACCCCGCCGTGCCTTTTTCCGGCCTGATAGATAAGCTATGCCAGGCGCCGGAGCTACAGGGGCCCCTGCGGCCCCTGCACATGGAAGAGCTGTCCATACAGCTGCTTCCCCAGCTCCTAAGCCCGGATCTGCCAAGGCGTCGCTATCAGCCGCTCTCTCGCATAATGGCCGTGTTGTTCCGAAGCATTAGCGTCGCATGGCCTTCACGCCACCGACAGAGCCGTGGGTATCGAGGCTATGGCGGCCCTCTGGTACGTCTGTCGCAGACCTCGATGCAAGCGTTCGCCACACCTTTGGGAAGGGAGGAAGGTGGTCTTGGTACGTAGTTTTTGAGGGAAAGAATCATGGAATTTACAATGCATGGTGGTGTTTTTTCCCCATGCTTTTTCTCCACTCGGTCCCCTGAGATTTTTTATTATAATAGGGGGGATTGTCTTGCCGCGCACAACAACATGCAGACATCGTTCAAGTGTCATGGCTACTGAACATACGAGAAGGCTATCTCGGCCTGGGTCGATGCCTGGAACGGTGCGCCGGGCCAAATTGTCTTCAAGCAGTAGGGGGAAGTAATGGGGGAAATACGCGTAGCCGCTTCTTATCAGTATATTCTTGGAGTATCTATATCAAAAAAGTAGGAAGGCTAAGCATGCCTTGTACTGCATAGTTCTCATGCCCCGGATTGTCCAACCCCGCTCAGGCTTGTTTGGGAGGGACCGTGGGCTCTAGCTACGCACCAGGCTATGCACGCGGTGCCCTATTGTCTTGTGATGGATGCTGTCGTATTGTTCTAGTTAGATAAAAAACGTGCAATTAGCTTGTGTCTCAAAAATCCCGTTGTGTTGTGTGAGGCATGGCTTTGACAATGGGTCTTTGAAGCGGAGCGACAAAGCAAACAGGATCTTAGTTCCCAGCTGAGCCTGCTTTCTGGCAAGTGCCGTCTAGCTCCCCTTCTTCAAGACCACTCAGAGCTATAACACTCCGTCCTTCTCAAGAGGCATATTTAATAAGAATTTTCAGATGGTCCTACCTCCTGACATGGCGCTCGATGACGTTCAAATATTTGTTCAAAATGTCACAACAACACTGTAGGAAGCTCTGACGGCGCTTGCCGAGATGCGTCGTTGGCTGCTCTATGCGTGTCCAAGATATGCCCAGGCCTGTGGTAGCCTGGCCCCTATGGATATTTTTGACTCGCAGGAGAACGATGCCATCGTTCCTCAGCCTTCTTACTTTAACATATGCAAACACACGCAACTCAGTCACGTGGAGGCAGGCGATGGCGAGGGTACGACAATGGCATTGGTTGAGCCACAACCGTGCGTTTACCCGTTCTTGATTTGCTCGCAAGAAAAACTAACTATCACTTCCCTCTCACATCCAGGGATTCCAGTGGACCTCTAACGGCTGCTGAGAGAAAGCGTCGCAGTCGCTTTTTCCACAAGTAAGCTCGAAGCAAGGTGGGGAAGAAGCGCAGAGAGGAGCTTGTGCAAGAGCAAAAGACGGTGCTATCTACACTGGACCGGTGCGTCATTTTTGTGTAGTTCGAGCTCATGCCCTCACATATTTCAGCCCTTTAGTCAACCCTCTTGCCCAGAAGCACTGGCTTGATGTCGACCCTCTTGCTCGACCCTTGGACAGGGCTGACCGTAGGTTTCGAAGCCGTCTCCTTGCAGCCGTTGCTCATGCAGATAGGCTGTTAGAGAGCTCTTCTAGCAGCTCTCCCGTCGTACATGGGCAGCGTTGCTTTAAGATACCAAGGGATGTTTTCATGGATGCATCCCGCAAGGCTATGAGCAATGCCCAAGCCTACATGCTCTGTCCCTACACAGATCCCGATCGTCATGCCCTTGAGGTCCACAAGCACCGTCGTCGGATGGCAGGCATAGACCAAGAGTTTTCACTGTATTGGCAAGGCCATGATGTAGTTGCCACCGAGGAGAAGGCAAGGAGTACGCTCGCCTACCTGACGCTGTAGGCCTATCCATCCAAGACCATCGCATGGCGGCGGTGTGATGGAATAGGGCCTGGCGTATCTTATTATCTTATGGAGGAGAGGGCGGCCGTTTGGCGGCCGTGTAGCTATTTTGTATATCTAACAATGCGAGATGTAGTCGACCGTAGCGAGTGGCAATGCAAGACGCTGGGTGTCGGTCAAAAAATGCAGCGTTTTGGGAGCCTCGAGGTGTGTCAGCAGTGCTGGCTGACCAGCTTAGGTAAATCGAAGGCCAAGGTGCAATGGTGAGCCCACCTGCCTCTGAACCACCACCGCTGCACAGGTGAGCAGCCTGCATAAAATTCCCCTGCTGCCTCCACCCCTCTATGTACGAGCAATGCAGGCCCCGTGGCGCAGACGAGCCCCGCCTGGGCACCAAAGCGACTCGGTGGATTGTATCTCGCGTAGAGACATAGCCCTCCGTCCTGGCCCATTGCTATTGCTTACTGTAGTATCTCGGGTAGCTACTAACAATTTTCTCTTCAGCTTTCTGCCAGATGCCAGCGCATTTCAGGCATGAGTATCAGCCTGCCGCAGCTCCCTGCCCACCGGCTTCGGCCGTTCAAACAACGATATCCTTTCCGGCCCTCCTCAAGCGCGCCTTGGACCGCTTCAGACGCAAGGAGACGGCAGCTGGGACGCTAGACTCTTCCGATTCAGAGCTTTCCGATAGTGTGTTCAAGCCTCTCGACTCAGATGGGCCACCGGTGGCCTTCGCTGCAGCACGCATGCAAGCTCCGCATTCAAGTCAGGTGGTGCGTGTTGGCAATTCGGCGGAGCCGTCCTCGGATACACAGGGCATAGCCTCCGCATCCCCTTTTCTGCCCTCCGCCTCTGAGCCACCCATTCCCCTGTCTGCACCTGCTGTCCCCCACATCGTTGCTGATGAAGGCGCACCTATGCATGGTCGCAGGCGCAAACGAGGGAGGGCTGGCAAAGGTAGGATGGGCCCTCACATGTGCGAAGGCACGCTGGATGCCATGCCTCCTAAGGTCATGACCGCTACGCCGTCCGTATCTGCCAGCGATGTGGCTACCCCCTTGACTACCCTCTCAACTGTGACCCCCTGTGCCACCTGCAATGCCGGCTGTGCTCCCCTGGGTGCAGACGCTGCCAAGGGTCTGCAGATGCAGACGACGAGGCGACTCTTGCACTGCGGACCAAGGCGTCGCAAGCCGGGTCGAAGCGCCGGCGTAAGCAGAAGCGGCTCGAATCACAGGCTGAAATACCGCTCGGTATGCCGTCGCTCGGGGCGGGTTCATCGGGAAACGCATAAGCTCAAAGCGAAAGGCGCCATGGACTGTGGAGGAGCTTCTCGGTGCTGGGTACAGGGAGGTTGAGTGGGATGGAAAGTGTGTGGCTTCTTTTCACTCATATCTCCCTCTGACTGTCGTGCGAAGGCACACCTTGCTTTTCACCGACGAGAACGACAATGTCTTCGTTGCCCTGTTAGGGCTGCCAGTTGAGAACGAGACCCACAATGGGCCGTCCTTCCTTGAATCTGGCGACCTTGCTTTCATCGCCATAGATGGCGAGCGTGCAAAGGCAGAGGGCACATTTGCTGGCGGACAGCGCAATCACTGCCGGGGCGTGTTTCCGGCTCTCTCAGCCGGTGCATTGTATGGCGGTGGGCAGCAGGTACATTGCCCTCCCAGCGTGGCTGCCTGTCCTATCCGCCTATGCCCTTGAAGCTTCCCCGCAATCTTGCAATTCAGCGCACAGCACATAGGGGCATTGTGGAGAGGCTCCTGGCCAACCCACACATCCAGCGACTTGCTGGGTATGCTTCAGGTTTGCGACTGCCCCCTATGCCCGTACTCTGTGCTCAAGAAACATCCTAGAGGGCTTTGCCTACTACTTCCCTCACTCCTACCATCATGTGTGCACTCACCTGCGCTCCTTACACGGGATGCTCCCCTATCTTCGCTGGCCCTTTACTAACAGCATCTATACCGGAGCAACCTTTAACCTTGGATCAGTAGCCGTCACCCTGGAGCACAACGACCATACCAACTACCCGACAATTCCGTGCTCTATCTGAGGAGGCATGTCACCCGCCAGTCTCCTAGCATGCTTAGATTGACATGTATATAGCTACCCTTTAGGTATGATACACAGAAATAAAGTCATTCCATCACGCTGAGGAGCTACCCTTTAGGCGTGAATAGGTTATGAGCCCCAGTCTCTGAGTTCCCGGAAACAGAAGCAGCTCACTGATCGCCATAAGCCTCAACCTCAAGCATTAATGACTCGCTATGTCTGACCATGGACATGGGAGTGGGCAGGGAGTGGATCCTTCATATCAACCCTCTGATAGTCCCGAGAATCACTCTACTGGCGAAGATCAACCCACCAACCAACCTGCCATGCCCACCAGGTCTGTGACATCTCCTGCTGCTAATGTGGCTGCACTGTCACCTTCTACAACTTCACCCTTACCTAAGTCCCCCGACCCTGGCCCGCCGCATGGTGCAGTTCCTGGATTCTTCTTCAACAGCCAGTTCTTCTCTGCCCTTGCACCACCGCCATCTTCATCTTCACCTCCACTCCATTCGGTCAACCCACCGTCTCTCTCTGTGCATCCTGTCACGCTTTCCTCGGGTGTGGTTTCTCTTCCCGCCTTCCTCGACACTGGCGCAACTGATCTGGTCACCAATGTTCTGTCCGATTATGTTCACTACTCGCCTTTTCCCACACCCCGATCCATCAATGGTGTTGCTGGGTCCATTGAGGCACTGGGCACTGGCACCATCCATCTCTCCACCGGCATGAGCAACTCTCCACTTCTTGTTTGCGACGTTCTTTATGCGCCTGCATCCTCTGTGCGCCTGATCTCGATCCTCAAGCTCTGTCGCGAGCACAACCTCCTTTCGCATTTTGGGGGCGACACATGCTGGTTCACGAATCGTCATACCGGTGCTACAGTCATTCGTGGTGCTATCTGGAATGATCGCCTTTACACGATTGCCCAGGGCGACGACCCGGCCCGTGTCCTTGCGGTGTCCACTCGTCCTGCTTATGGCACGCTCTGGTGCTGTTGAAGGTATGCACGTCGACCTTTCCATAGAGCCCGGCCGATGCGAGAGTTGCATACAGGCTAAGCAGGTTCGCTTGTCCATTTCTCGGATGCAGGAGGGGCCCAAGGCAACTCGTCGCTTGAAGCGTGTGTATGTCAATTTATGGGGAAGGGCCTCCATATATTCTCGTTCGCACAATGAGTATGCAATGCATATTGTGGACGATTACTCGAGTGCCCTCTGGTGCATTCTCCTTCGTTCAAAGGGTGATGCTCTTCCTTGCCTTCAGGCCTGGAAGTGTCTCATTGAGACCCAGACTGGCGATCGTGCCCATACTGTTTTCACCAATGGTGGGGAGCTCGTCTCTGGGGTCATGCAGGCTTGGTGTGAGGCTGAAGGTGTCCTCCACTTGACTACTGCTCCCTATACCTCTGCTCAGAATGGCCGCATTGAGCGTGTGCAGATGACTATCCTTAACCATGCTCGGGCCATGCACCTGTCTTGTGGGGCGCCTCCAGCACTTTGGGACGAGTTTGTCTGTACGGCGGCGTATCTTTATGGGTTCACTCCAAGCTCATTGCTTTGGGGCCAAACACCGTTTGAGATCTTTTGGGGCCGAAAACCAAATGTGGCACACCTTCGGGAGATCAGATGTCAGGCTTTTGTTCGGTACGAGGGTCATCATTCGAGATCCTTGCCCATTCATATCCCTGCATCTTGATTGGCTATGAACCGAACTCCAAAGCATATCGCTGCTGGCATCCTCCCACTGGCCATGTGGTCGTGTCTATCAACGTCGATTTTGTCGAACGTAAGGACTCTGACCCACAACCACTGCAGCCTGGTCGGGTTGTTCCTGCACATGGGTCTGTGCAGACCTCCAGTGGCTCTTGGTCTGAGCCTGCTGGACAATCGTCGCATGGTAGTTCTGCAGGTGTTCTACCTAGCAATTCTCCCATGTCGATAGGGGCTACTCCAGTCGATGATGATGGCGATGACCCAGTCTTCTTTCTGGATTCCTCTCCCTTGCACACACACACAGTTGAATTGGGTGCTTCTGCCCCATCTTCGTCTAATAGTGCACGACCACATCCGCCTCCCATAATGGTTGAGGATGTGTCAGATGTTGAGTCATTACCCCCATCTCCCAGACCTGCTCCCGAGGTTGAAGGACCTTGGCGCAGTACACGACTTCGTGTGCCATCATCACAACAGGAAACTCGGGATGGGCTTCACAGTCCAGCACTTAAACGTGCTGTTTGTGCCTCTGCAGATGCTGCTGTGCGCTGCCATGAAGATCATGAAGCTCGTGATACTGCACCTCCCACACCCACGGTCTCTGAAGTTCCGGATGAGCCATCTGCTGATCAGCCTGCCACCCATGCCAGATCTGATGGTGCCATTCCCACCCCTACTGTCTCTCCTGAGGCAGCAGCCATGCTTGCTGCTATCCGTGATGCGATTGGCTCTGATGTTCCTGGTGCTGAGCTTCTGAGCTCCAATGACCTCGCTGCCTTTGTTGCCGCTTTTCAGGTTTGGGACTCAGCAGAGGAACTTGATGTTGAGTACTCTGATGATCCACAGGACTGGCGCAAAGCCCTATCTCTCCCTGACTCTGATCAATGGCGTCTCGCAATTTATGATGAACTTCATAGCATTGCTGACCTTGGTGTATATGAACTTGTCCCCCGTGCTACTGTCCCATCTGACCGGAAAATCCTTTGTGGCAAGATGGTCCTCACATGGAAGTGCGACCAGTTTGGCAATATTGTTTGGCACAAGGCTCACTATGTTGCTAAGGGCTTCCAACAAGTTTATGGCCATGATTATAACAAGACAACTGCACTGACTGCTCGCCTCGAGTCTCTCCGTGTTCTCCTACATATTGCTGCTGCTCTCAACCTTGATCTCGCTCAGTTCGATGTCAAGACTGCCTTTCACTATGGTATCCTGCCTGATGACAAAGTGGTCTATATGGAGCAGCCAGAAGGTTTCGAGGAGCCTGGGAAAAGGGATTTTGTCTGGCGTTTGCGGAAGGGACTGTATGGGATAAAACAGGTAGGACGTATTTGAAACAAGGCTATACATGAGGCCCTCCTATCATGTGGATTTACTTGACTGCAGTGCAAGTGGTGTGTTTACTTTTGGCGCACGCCCACTGGCATCACCATTGTTTCTGTTCACATCGACGACATGATCTCTGGCTCTTCGTCCCCTGCTAAAACCCGTCTCTTTGAGCAACGACTCCGGTCATGCTGGACCATATCTGCCCTTGGTGAACCTGCTTACGCCCTTGGCATCCGCATTGTCCATGACCGTAGTCACCGCACCGTTGCCCTATCTCAGACAGTCCTCATCAACCGTATTGTCCAGCAATTTTGCATGTCTGATGCTGACCCTGCTCCTACTCCTATGGTCACTTGCCTTGATCTCTAGCATCTGGACGCTATGGGGGGTATCTCCCGTGAACTGGCTGATTTTATCGCCCACACGCCCTATCGCAATCTTGTTGGCTGCCTGAACTACCTAGCTGTCGGAACCTGTCCAGATATCGCCTACGCAGTTGGACGCCTAGTCAGCTACCTTGACTGCTATCATCCAGAACACTGGGCTGCAGTACTCCAGGTTGTACACTACCTTAAAGGAACCTGTGAACTGGCCCTTGTCCTAGGAGGAATAGCACCAATCAAGCTGACTGGCCTATCAGATACCAACTACGCCAATTGCAAGGACACATGCCGGAGTGTCAGCGGATACAGCTTCTCTCTCGGAAGTGGTTCGATTTCATGGTCCTCACAAAAACAGAAGGTCGTCGCTGACTCAACTTGTGTTGCTGAATATATATGTCTGACACCACAACTGTGTTCTCCTTAACAACAGGATTTCAAAAATATATACTTATGTGAGATTATGTGGGATATAAAGGAAAGGGTCGAGCTCGTTGAGCAGGATGGCAGGAACGAGGGTGGGGGCGCTGGGCGGGAAGCGGGCAGGCAGTGCTGGGTGGCGGACACTGATCGGAAACTAGCGGCGGTTCGAGAAGCATCAAGTTGAACTATTATATAATGCGGCACAGTGGGACCGATCCCCGTGTTGAATTCTGATCAACAATCAGAAAACATACGTCCTTGACACTTTTCACTCCTGTCCCACCTTTTCTGATGCCATGGCTGTGTTCTCCTTAACTAGAGGATTCCAAACATATATATATATATATGTGGGATTATGTAGGGTACAAGGGAGAGGGTCGAGCTCATCATGCGGGACGGCAGGAACGACGTCGAGGGCGCCAGGCGGGCAGCGCTGGGCAACAGGATGACGTTGGGAATGATTGGGAACACAGACGGCATGCTCCAAGACGTGTGGCATACCCAGGCACAGCGACCTTGCCACCTCTGAGCTTTCTGCTGTCAGAACTACCTGAAGTGCCGATACCAGGAACTGGCAGAGGGAAGATATGGCTGGGGAGAAGCGATGCAGGATCTGGCTATCAGAATGCAGCTAAGTGGTGCCGAGATCAAACTGTCAGTTGACAGTTTCATATGTGACAACCAGGTGCAATGGTGAACAAAGTACTCAAGGATCTTATTGCTGAAGATGTCGTGATCATATATATGGACAATATTTTAGTATTCATGGACACCCTCAAGTGATACCGCGACGTCATGCGACAGGTTCTCCAACGGCTGCAAGACAATGACCTGTACCTCAAACTGGAGAAATATCTATTTAAACAGACAGAAGTCGAGTTTTTAGGTCTTATCGTCTCATTTGACAGCGTCGCCATAGACCCGGTCAAACTGGACGGTATCAATGAATGGCCCGTTCCAACCAAGGTCAAGGAGGTCCAATGCTTCCTAGGGTTTGCCAATTTCTATCGATGATTCATCAAAGACTTCTCAACCGTCGTACACCCATTGTTTGAATTGACCAAAAAGGATGTACCCTGGGACTGGTCAGAGGAATGCCAACTCGCCTTTGAACAACTAAAGGCTGCATTCACCTCTTCGCCTGTTTTATTGATGCCTGACCATAAGAAGCCATTTTGGATCAAGTGTGACACCTCCAATTTTGCCACCGGCGCCATCCTCAGCCAGGAGGGTAGAGATGAACAATAACACCCCATCACGTATCTTTTCAAGTCCTTCAGTTTGGCAAAATGCAACTATAACATTTACAATAAGGAAGTTCTCACCATCATCCACACACTCAAAGCTTGGTGTCATCATCTAGAGGGAGCCAAGCACACAGTCCAGGTCTTCACTGACCACAAAAACCTGGAATACTTCACACAGTCGCAAAAGCTTAATTGTCGACAGGCTAGGTGATCCTTATATCTATCCTGTTTTGACTTTGAACTTCACCATAAACCCGGCAGTGCTAATCGAGTGGATGGTCTGTCCTGACGACCCGATCATTCTGAAGGAGTCGACAACGACAGTGAAGGGAAGGTTCTCTTCCACGTTCCAGTTATCAAACCAGCCGACATCGATGACATCTGAGATCATATTCAAACCTCCAAGATGATCAACGATGAAGTTCTCCAGGTGCTCACGGTTATCAACGAAGATGGACCCCTATTATTGAGTTGCACTCTCGGTGACTGGAAGCAGCAAGACAGACTCAAGCTCTATCAAGAAAGGGTATACATGCCCAACGATGCAGAACTACGGTGCAATGTAGTTCACCTTTATCATGACATGCCCAGTGCTGGACACCCAGGACATTTCCGAATGCAAGAGCTAGTAACACGAGACTTCTGGTGGCTGGGTATATCTACCTTCATTCACGAATATGTTAAAGGCTGTGCCATCTACCAGGTCACCAAGAATCTCACACACAAACCATCTATCCCACTGCTGCCAAATCTGATCCTGAAGCGACCATTCCAAACACTAATGACAGACTTCATCACAGACCTGCCAGAATGCAAGGGTTTCAATGCGATAGCCATCTACGTCAACCGTGGTTACAAGATGGTTTATTTGGCACCGACAAACAAGACTGTCGATAGTTTGGGATCCAGTGACCTTTTCATGCACTACGTCTTCCCCCATACCGGCCTGGTAGAACAACTCATTTCGGATCGGGATTCACAATTTGCAAACGCCATCACCCAAGAACTCCTGAAGCGGCTGGGCATCAAGTCTTCGCTTAGTATGGCCTACCACCCTCAAACAGACGGACAAACAGAGCGCTTCAACCAGGAACTTGAGCAATACTTACGAGCCTTTTGCAATCATTGGTAGGACAATTGGGCAGACTGGCTACCTATCGTGCAGTTCGTTCACAACTCACATGTCCACTTGGCTACTGGCAAGTCACTATTCGAGTTACTACACAGCTTCACTCCATGCTTCTATCCAGAATTCACCACCAAATTGGACTTCTCTACCTTAACTGAACGACCAGAGCGGCTCAAGAAAATCTGTGAAGAAGCTCAAGCAAGCCTATGAATGGCCACAGAAGTCATGCATGACCAACACGGTGACTCAAAGGTAACCTACACCCCATTCAAGGTTGGCGACAAGGTCTATCTCGAAGGAAAGAACATCCGCATCATACAGCCCAAGGCCAAGCTTGAAGCCAAGCGTTGGGGCCGTTCACAATCGTTGACGCCCTGGGACCACTCACATACTGGCTGAATATCCCAAGGACCTGGTGACGTATCCACCCCATTTTCCACACCTTGATTCTGACACCAGCAATAGACATTGATGCTCACAGACCCAACTTCCTCGAACTGCCACCTGAACTCATCAACAAGAAGGAAGAATGGGAGGTTGAAGTGATCGATGGCGGCCCAGTTGAACAAGGATTCAACTACCTCGTCCATTATATCGGGTATTTGGATACGGAGAATTGTCGCATTCCCATGAGCCAACTCAAGAACGTGAAGGAAGCTATCACTGAGTACCACAAACATCACCCATCTGCCCCTAGATCACAGAACTTAGCACAGTTCTTTACAGGGAAAAGCAAACCTCCACTCAAATGTGCTTCTGGCATAAGCACATCCTAAGAGGGGGGTAATGTTACGGTTTGACGCCTTACCAACACCACCGACGCCACACCCTAATCATGGCATACACCCCAACATCAGCCCAGAATGCATCGGACACCTCGTTAAACGTGCATTTCAACAGATACGCATTGTTTCAACAAGTGTGTGCCTCACCACAAGCGCGCGCCTCCCATAGAAGTGCCTTGTCAGCATATATCTATAAGCAGCCTGGACTCTAGTCAGCAGTGATAACCAATTAGCATTAGTTACAGCCTCGGCATTACTCATCACCTCGGCAATGACTCGTGCTTAGTTGTTCCCCCATTGTCCCTTTGCTTACATTATCGTCTCTCACGCGGACCATGTCTCAGATATATAAGAACTCTCAGTTCCGGGGCATTAATGACCTGGTTCTTATTTGTGTGTGGGCCAGCGTTTTTGACGTGTTGACCTCAGGTACAATAGGAAATTTGTTCCCACACTGAGCTCACCTTGTTTATTCTCTCTCTACACAAGCACTATACATTTATTCAATACAATGTACATTTGTTCTACTTATTAATATGCATTGACTCAGGTTGAGGTAGTCACACAGTAATATATAGGGTCAGGTAGATGCATATAACAATATTTGAGCAGCAATGTGATATACATTATCTACATCTACATAAGTGTGACCCTAAATGTTTCTCCTGCATGCGTGCCAGTGTGCATGGGAGGGTCTGGTGCACGTACAAGCCAGGTTGTGTGTGATACGTCAGCTTCGGCCTGCAGAGCTACAAATCCCGGGAGTTAGTGTTATTGCAGCGTGAAGAGCGGGAGGGAGTGCACGGTGACGTGGGGTGCACACGCGCGACTGGCCGGTGCACGCTGATTTTGGAGGGCAGCATTGCAAGAGTTGATAGGAGCAAGAGGTGCCTGCGCACGGCGTGTGCAATACGCCGGTCCGTGCGCCGGGTACGGTGGGCGGGCGTCGGAAGCGAGGGACGGGAGCAAGAGGTGATGGCACGCAGCATGTGCGATCTACCGGTTCATGCGCCGGGTACGGAGGGTGGGCGTAGGGAGCGAGGGACGGGAGCAAGAGCTGTCGGCGTGTGGCGTGCGCGATACGTCGGTCCGTGCGCCAGGTACAAAGCGCAGGCGTCAGGTGCGAGAGACGGGAGCAATAGCTGACGGCGCGCAGCGTGCACAATCCACCGGTCCATGCACCAGGTACGGAGGGCGGGCATCGGGCGCGAGGGTCGGGAATGAGGGACGGAAGCAAGAGGTGATGGCGTGCGGTGTGCACGATCCACCAGTCCGTGCGCCAGGTACGGAGGGCGGGCATCGGGCGCGGGGGTTGGGAGCGAGGGACGGAAGTGAGGTTGTGGGTCAGGAGCTCCGGCGTGTAGCGCGTGGCGAGCGCGTCCCACTGGTCCGTGCGCCAGGAACAGAGGACGGCGTTGCTGGCATTGGGAGCAAGGGTCGGGAGTGAAGGCATGGGAGCGGGGTGAGGGATGGAAGCGGGGCGAGGGATGAAAGCAGGGCGAGAGACAGAAGCGGGGTGAGGGATGAAAGCGGGAGTGGGGGATGAAAGTGGAAAGACGAAAAGTCGTATGACGAGCATTATACGACTCGGCGGCCAGCTATGAGTCAGCTGGTTAACGTCAGCACGCCGCATCGTCCCGGCAGCTGGTAGCTGGGTCTGTGCCAAGCGACGCATCAGCGCAATGACTCAACTGGCCCGTTGACTCTGCTACGCATGACGTGGCACTTGGCAACGGTGCGTCAGTTGTCTTTCTTCCTTCCTCCCCTCACTGTCGTCCCACCGTCGTTCGTCATTCGTCCCTCCCTCCGAGCCTCTTCCTCAGATTCCTTCGTATTTATTTTTCACCTTGTCTTTCTTTTTTCTTTTTCTCTCCCTTCCCTGTCTCCAGCAATGCTTTCCCTTCTTTCTGGCCCAGGTTCCTGGCTGTCAGGACTTAGCGAGTGGAAGGCCCCCGGGCTGCACGAACTTAGTGACGAGGTTGAAGGTTAAGGCGGACGATAAGGGAAGAGTGAGAGAGAGCAAGAGAAGTAATGGGTTGCGAGTCACTTGGGGTACAAGTGGACGAGCTGGGGAATTACAGGGAGATAGTGAGTCCTTATATACTGAGACATGGTCCGTGCGCGAGACAATTAAGTAAGCGGGGGAACAATAGGAATACGACTAAGCGTGAGTCACCGCCGAGGTGATGAGTAATGCCGAGGCGATGACTAATGCCGGTTGGTCGTTGCTGCTGACTAGGGTCCGGCTCGCTTATAGATATGCGCTGACAGGGCACTTCTACGGGAGGCGCGCGCTTGTGGCGAAGCGCACGCTTGTGGCGGTGGCGCACGTTTGTCGAAGTGCACGTTTGTCAAGGCGTCCGATGCGTTTCAAGCCGATGTTGGGGTGTATACCGAGGTTAGGGTGTGGCGTCGACAGTGTTGGTGAGGCGTCAAACCGTAACATTACCCCCCTCTTAGGACGTGCTTACGCCGGGAGCACGTTTGGGCGTGGGTCTGCTTTTTCCTAACAAGAACTGAGCGAGGTTTTGCGGTTTGGGCGCAGAAGGGTGACGCTTGTGGTACTCAGCGATTGCTTCCCTTGCATTCCTGAGCTGGCTCATGGGAGTCCAACGATTCTCGGTGTCCGAATAGCCGATGTAATGGACGAGGTAGTTGAATCCTCGTCCAACTGGCCCTCCGTCGATGATCTCGACCTCCTATTCTTCCTCGTTATCAATCAGTTCAGGGGGTGGTTTGAGGTAGTTCGGTCCGTGGGCATCGGTGTCGATGGCTGGTGTGAGAATTGAGGCGTGAAAGACGGGGTGTATGCGTTTCCACGTCTTTGGAATGTTGAGCCTGTATGTGAGTGGCCCCAGAACATCGACAATCGTGAACGGGCCCCATCGCTTGGCTCCAAGCTTGGCCTTGGGTTGCGTGGAGCGAATGTTCTTGCCTTCGAGATACACCTTGTCGCCGGTCTTGAACGGGGTGAAAGTTGCTTTCGAGTCGCCATGTTGATCGCGCATAACATCTGCGGCCATCCGTAGACTCGCTTGGGCTTCCTCACGGACTTCCTTCAGCCGCTCAAGGCGGTCAGTTAAGGCGGGGAAGTCGGACTTGGTGGCGACGTCTGGGTAAAAGCGAGGGGTGAAGCCGTAGAGGAGTTCGAAGGGTGACTTGCCGGTGGCCGAGTGTACGCGCGAATTGTGAACGAACTGCACAATGGGCAGCCAGTCCACCCAATCATCTTGCCGGTGATTGCAGAACGCTCGAAGGTACTGTTCAAGCTCCTGGTTGAAACGTTCTGTCTGTCCGTCGGTCTGTGGGTGATAGGCGGTGCTGAGTGTGGACTTGATGCCGAGTCGCTTTAACAATTCCTGCGTAGTGGCGCTCGCGAACTGAGGTCCCCGATCAGAGATCAGCTGTTCCATTAAACCGGTGTGGGGGAAAACGTAGCACATGAACAGATCGCTAGACCCCAGGCTGTCAACCGTCTTGTTTGTCGGTGCCAGGTAGACCATCTTATATCCGCGATCGGCGTAGGCGGCAATGGCGTCGAATCCCTTGCACTTCGGTAGGTCCGTGATGAAATCCGTAGTAAGGATTTGGAAGGGACGTTCTGGGACCGGGTTTGGAAGTAGGGGGATTGCCGGTTTATGTGTAAGGTTTTTGGTTACCTGACATACGGCGCAGCCTCTGACATAGTCCCGGATGAAGACGGACATACCGGGCCACCAGAAGTCCCTGGAGATAAGTTCCTGTGTGCATTGACATCCTGGATATCTGGCTCCTGGGGTGTCGTGGCATAGGTGTACAATATCGCGCCATAGGTCCAGGTCTGCTGGTACGTACACACGTCCTCGATAGAATGTGAGGCCGTCCTCCTGCTTCCAGTCGCCTAGGACACGGTTCAGCGAGCTGGGTCCGACCTCAGTGATTGTGGTCAGAGCTTGTAGGACCTCGTCGTCGATCGTCTGGGAGGTCCGGATGCGTTCTCGGATGCCATCCACATCTATTGTCTTGACAGCGCGAACATGGAATAAGATCGTCCCCGCATTATCTTCATCGACTCCCTCAGAGTGGTCCAGTCGTCGGGATAAACCGTCTGCGCGATTGGAGCTGCCGGGTTTATGATGAAGTTCGAAATCAAAACACGACAAGTACAGAGACCACCTAGCCTGTCGGCGGTTCAACTTCTGCGACTGCGTGAAGTACTCCAGATTTTTGTGATCCGTGAAAATCTGCACCGTATGTTTTGCCCCTTCTAAGTGGTGTCTCCAGACTTCGAGTGCCCGAACGATCGCGAGGAGTTCCTTGTCGAAGATGTCGTAGTTGCGTTCTGCTGGGTTAAAGGACTTGGAGAGGTAGGCGACGGGGTGCCACTGCTTGTCTTCGCCTTCCTGGCTTAGAACGGTGCCTGTAGCAAAGTCAGAGGCATCGCATTCGATCCGGAACGGCTTCTCATGGTCAGGTATTAGTAGGACGGGTGACGAGGTGAATGCGGTTTCTAGCCGTTCGAAGGCGAGTTGACAGTCCACTGTCCAGTTCCATGGAACGTCCTTCTTGGTTAGTTCGAACAGGGGGTGTGCGATGGTCGAGAAGTCTTTAATAAAGCGCTGGTAGAAATTCGCGAACCCCAGGAAGGACTGTACTTTCTTAACCTTGGTCGGAACTGGCCATTCGTCGATACCGCCGAGCTTGACAGGGTCCATGGCAACGTTGTCGTGCGAAACAACGAGCCCAAGGAACTCAACTTCCGTTTGTTCGAAGAGGCACTTTTCCGGTTTCAAGTACAAATCGTTGTCTTGCAGTCGCTGAAGGACTCGCCGCATGACGTCACGATGTCGCTCGAGAGTGTCCGTGAATACCAGTATGTCGTCCATATAAATGATCACAACACCTTCGGCGATGAGGTCTTTGAACACCTCATTCATCATGGCCTGGAAGGTCGCCGGGGAGTTTGTAAGACTGAAGAACATTACCAGGGGTTCGAAGAGTCCGCGGTTCGTTCTGAAGGCGGCCTTCCACTCGTCGCCCTCCTTGATGCGGATGTTCTCGTACCCCCAGCAGACGTCGACCTTGGAAAAGATCCGAGCGCCCTTGAGCTTGTCGACGATCTCGTTGACGAGCGGAAGGGGATACGCGTTCTTGATCGTGCCAGAGTTCAGATGCCTGTAGTCCTGTACAGGTCACAGCCGTCCGTCCTTCTTTTTGATAAAGAAGAAGGGACTCGCCATAGGTGACTTAGATGGTCGGATATACCCCTTTGACAACTGCTCGTTAAGGAAGGCGTCCAGTTCGGTTTGTTCAGAGGGCGACAGCGGGTAGAGCTTGCACGGTTTGGGCATGAAGTCGTCCTTGAGGTCAATAGCATGGTCCCATATTCCTCGTTCCAGGAGGCGCTCAGAGGCGACCTTGTCGAAGACCTTGGTGAAGTCACGGTATTGTTCGGGAACCATCTCATCAAACGTTTTGACCTTCTGTTTAGCCAGGGCAGCTTCTGCCAATTGTTGCGACTTAGTAGAGCCGGCACGAACAGAAATAGGCGGCTCATCTAGGTCTTCCGTGTAGTCTTCCGTGTATAAGATCACGTCACCATCCTCAATCGTACAGGTGGCGATGTCCGGGACGACTCTGGCGAGTCGCAGGCCTTCTAATACCCAGGAAACCGAGATCGGTTTTTCCTTAGGGGGTGCTGGGACGTCGTCAGGAGTAGCTTGTGCCGCGGGTATGGTGCCCTCAGCCGCCGAGGTGGGAGCTTCATCGTCAATGGTTGCGCGGCGAATGGATGCGACGTCGTCCTCGTCCTCTACTTCTTCGCACGTGACAGGTGGTGGTTTCCGAAGGTTCGACCTTTCTGTCTGCAACTGTACGACCGGTGGATTTGTTAGGAGACAGTTGGGTGGGCATCGTGTCATGTCTACGCGATCCTGTTGCCAGTCGATTTTCGGGTTATGCTTCCGCAGCCAGTCGGTTCCGAGGATGACGTCCTGGTCGCCTAGATCAGCGATGTACATCTCGACGTCTTCTTCATGGTAGGAGCTGCCGTTGTCCGAGTATACACGCAGTCGTTGAGTGGTCGATTGACGCACCGGTCCCATTCCGTTATCTGTCCCGTCTACGTTTTTGACGGGAATGGGTTGTGCCAATGGTCTAGTCGTTAGCCGATGTGTTTTGACGAACTTGTCGTCGATGAGAATTCCTTCTGCTCCGCTATCTTGCAGAGCGGAGACGTCGATTTGTCGGCCGGTTATTTTACCGATGAACTTTCCTCGGAGCTTGATGGATGGGGTCTGCGCATTGCGAGTAGCGGAGACCTTGATTGATGCGATTGACTGCTCACGAGATAGTACACCGATAAAGTCCTTATGCCGAGCCGAAGACGGGGTCCTACGCGACGACGTTGCGCGAGAACCGTCTAAAAATCCGCCGGGCCTAGCACCTTGCTAGCCCAGTCCATCACCCCTCCTCCGAGCGCCTTGATGCGCGCTACCAGGGCCTCCACCTCGTCGACGTCCTTCTCGACCTTGGCCGCTCGCACCGTCGGCAAAGGGCCTGGTTCACGTGTTGGGATGCCTGCCACAACGCGCTCAGGGCAGTCGCATATGATGTGCCCGATCTTGCGGCAGAAGAAGCAGCCGCCGTTGTTGCGCAGGTACTCGCGCTCTGGCTCGGTGAGCTTCCCAGGGTGCCCGTTCCTACCGCTCGTGACCGTCGCGACCTTGACCAGCCGCTTCTCCTGTGAGGCGGTGCTAGCGCCGTCGCTTGAACGTTTGGCGGAGGGCGTACCTTTGCCCCACGCCTGGTGCTCGATGCGCTTGCGCCGCCACATCTCGTCTTTCTGCTTCGCCACCTCCTGGTAGTCCCCCAGGGCGGTGATGCGCGAGGGCTCGCTTGTGTCGACCTTGCTATGCAGGTTGGCGTTCAGGCCCTTGCAGTAGAACCTGAGCGCTGCGCGCTCGTTGTATCCGGCCTGCTTGGCTGTTACGTTGAACCGCAGCGTATAGTTGGCTGCGGTGTCCTTGCCCTGCTCGATTTCCTCGAGCTCCGCTTGGGCCTTGGTCTCCTCATCGACTGGGGAGAACTGTGCGATGAACACCTCGAAGACGCGCGTGAGCGACCATCGTGGTAGGAAGGTCCAACTCAGCTGATCTTCTATCACTTCTTCGAGGACGGAGGCGGCCCATTTCTTGAACATGTCGCCGTCCATGTTTTGACAGAAGAAGTTGATGCGGCTTAGGTCCGTTTTGAACGTTTTGGGGTTGCACATGAAGTGCATCATGCAATGCGTGCGGTAGTTGCGCGCGTCGTCGTGGTCGTCCTTGAACGGCTTGGGGGTGCCGCCCATCTTACCTGTGTCGGCGACGGCCTCGGTTTCGCCGTCCTCGGCGGAGTTACTCTGTCGTTCGAGTTCTTCGACCACCCGAGTGGTGCTTCGGGTGGCCGCTGGCGCCGCAGGTCTTGGTTGCGGCCGCTCTTCTTTGATGCGCTCCGTAGGGCGCGTGCTTGCTGGCCGGAACACTGGTCCGGCGACAGATGTGGATGGAGGTGTACCGACCATGATGGGTTGTAGGTGGGTTGGTGGTCTGGTCGGAGG
This sequence comes from Vararia minispora EC-137, assembly GCA_022160365.1. Classification (NCBI taxonomy): domain Eukaryota; kingdom Fungi; phylum Basidiomycota; class Agaricomycetes; order Russulales; family Lachnocladiaceae; genus Vararia; species Vararia minispora. The sequence continues at coordinate 34,308 of MU273753.1, forward strand.
TCGGGAGGGGTTGGATGCGCGCGATTGAGCACGAGATAAGGCTTGTGCGGCGCGTTCGAGGGTCTCGGCCGCGATAAAGTCGTGCCTGTGTAGGTACGCGTCTCCTAAGTGCGGGTGTTCAAACCACCTGAAAACCGGGCGAAGGTCACGTGTCCAGTACCAGAGGACGTCGTACTCGCCGGTGTGGGTTCGTGCGATAAGGTAGTGCCCGTTGGGTGCAAGTCGGAATCCTGCGGGAACGAGGTCCGCAGAGAAGATGGGGCAGTTTTCTTCGTTGAGCGAGGTGTGTGAAAGGTCGCTGTCTGGAGTTTCTGCGTGGTGTGCTTCGGGAACGCGCTCGTCGTTGTCGAGGTCGGGGTCGGGTCTAGGTGTTCCGCAAGTACTGGACGCCGAAATGGTGGGCAGTTACGCACGTGGAATTCAAACAATCAATTTTGGGTGACGCCTTCTTCAGGTCATCGGTACGCTATGAAACACTAAACGTTGGCCGTGAGATTCTCCTCCTTCGGTTCCCTCGTTCGTTCTCGTCGAGCGCTTCTCGGACGCTGCCAAAGATTCCCCGGCTGGGCGGGCGCAGCGAAAAGTCGGTTGTTCGGTGGAGTCGGCGCTCTACAAGTGCGTGCCTAGGTCGAATGTGGAAGCTGGTGGTGGTCGATCCGTAGACGTGGAACACGTTGAGGACTTGGAAGATCAGACGTGGTCGCTGAAGCTCCGGGCTGTGGCTCTGCCGGGCTCGCACGTAGGCGTAGGCGGTTACGCGACGGGCGCTGTCGCGGTCAAAGACGGTGCGTACGCGAATGTACACGTTGTTGAAGGATGCGGGGTCTTGGCGGACGCGTCCGGCTGCGAACGCGGACTGGTCGACGTCTGAGTAGTTGGTGAACGGGGTGGTGGGGGCGGCCTCGATGTTAAGGAAACCGAGGTCCCAGTCGACGGTGACGCGTGCCACTAAGGGTGGGTGAGCGTGTGCAGAGCGGGGTAAGGGGAGCTCATCCAAATGTCAGGACTTAGCGAGCGGAGGGCCCCCGGGCTGCACGAACTTAGTGACGAGGTCGAAGGTTAAGGCGGACGATAAGGGAAGAGTGAGAGAGAGCAAGAGAAGTAATGGGTTGTGAGTCACTTGGGGTACAAGTGGACGAGCTGGGGAATTACAGGGAGATAGTGAGTCCTTATATACTGAGACATGGTCCATGCGCGAGACAATTAAGTAAGCGGGGGAACAATAGGAATACGACTAAGTGTGAGTCACCGCCGAGGTGATAAGTAATGTTGAGGCGATGACTAATGCCAGTTGGTCGTTGCTGCTGACTAGGGTCCGGCTTGCATATAGATATGCGCTGACAGGGCGCTTCTACGGGAGGCGTGCGCTTGTGGCGAAGCGCGTGCTTGTGGCAGTGGCGCACGTTTGTCGAAGTGCGCGTTTGTCGAGGCGTCCGATACGTTTCAAGCTGATGTTGGGGCGTATACCGAGGTTAGGGTGTGGCGTCGACAGTGTTGGTGAGGCGTCAAACCATAACACTGGCCTCATGGTACGCTGCCTCTGATTCTTCTTGTCCCTTTTACTAACTCTTCCTCCTAGCTCTCTGTCAACATGCTCCCATGACAGCATAGACTGCTGGGAGCACAGGTATGTGGCTGTTCTCTCTTCCCTCTATGTTTTGCTCATATACCCCTAGGTTCTGTGCTTTTCTCTCTGCTCCCTGTATCCCCTGCTTTACCCACTACCCCTGCTATTGCAACCCACCCTCTGCTCACAAACATGGAGACCAGGTGTGTCTTTTCAAGTAGGTCTGTCATCAATC